>CAUYSK010091339.1:0-14110 GCA_963575035.1 Avahi laniger | reverse complement strand
GAGCCCAGGAGTTTGAGGTTGCTGTGAGCTAGGCTGACGCCACGGCACTCTAGCCTGGGCAACACAGTGAGACTCTGTCTCAAAAAAAAAAAAAAACTGAAATACTGAAATGTTGAATAGAGTTAGCTGCAGATAGTCAAGCCAAGTAGGATAAGGACAGACGTTGGAGTGCACAGGAAGGTTGAGAGTCAGGTTCTAAAGTCTTCGGGGAGAAAGAAAAAGTACCGCAGAGATTTACTTACCAAACAGTAAGAAAATTACAATGGAGACTGGGAGCAAGCGGACACTGGGATGGAGTGAACTTCAAAGGACCGAAATTTTTATTAAAGGAAAGGGCAGTTACATCTAAAAGTGTCATGAGGGAGGAAGGAAGACCCTTAACCCGCTGTCCAACCCTTAGACAAATCAAATGTGGGAAAATAACCTCTACTCAAGAGCACCTCAAGAAGTATAACAATAATGATAATAATAACCAAAATTTTTGAGTGCCAACCCTGTGCTAAGAACGTTTTATGTGTTTCTTTATGAAAACCATTATTATTCCCATTTTACAGATGAGGAAACTGAAGCTTGAACAGAGATAAAGTAACTTGCATTAGTTGTATGTCTAGTAAATGGCAGAGCTAAAGCCACACCTGAAGGAAAAATCATAGTAACTGAAATGTTTTTGAGGGCTTCTTATACTGACAGGACATGATGCATCTTTTATATCCAGAGAAATCTTGGAGCAGCCATTACTCCTTGGACTAATAATGGAGTAGTGAAAGTGACTGCCACATTCAGGTGAAGGTGATCGTATCATTCTGTGTCCCTGAGGAAAGAACTGGGCATGTTCCCTCCCCTCCTCCCGTCTTCTTCCCATCACTCTCCTCCTACAGTACTGACTTGTGAAAGCTGCATCACATTAGTCTTTGTCTACCCTGAGTCTAACATAGTGCCTGACACATAGTAGCTGCTCAATAGATATTTGTTAGCCGAGTGTGGTGGCTCATGCCTGTAATCCTAGCACTCTGGAAGGCTGAGGTGGGAGGATCATTTGAGGCTAGGAGTTTGAGACCAGCCTGAGCAAGAGCGAGACCCCGTCTCCACTAAAAAAGAAAAAAAATTAGCTGGGTGTGGTGGCGTGTGCCTGTAGTCCCGGCTACTTGGGAGGCTAAAGCAGAAGAATTGCTTGAGCCCAGGAGTTTGAGGTTGCTGTGAGCTAGGCTGACTCCATGGCACTCTACCCAGGGCAACAGACTCTGTCTCCCAAACAAAAAATAGATATTTATTGAACTGGAACAAGGAAAATGTCCAGACTAAACCAGCGAACTAACCTTCCCTCACTTGCTGAGACAAGAACCAGAGAGAAGGGATGAACTGGAGTCTCTTATTCTCATTTTCCTGTCTGTCAAGAAAGAGAAACGTGGTCACTTTATCTTACATAATAGTAAAGCGAAAAAGCAGGCACTCTAGCCTTTCAAGGATGGTCTGTGTTTTAAGGCAACCTCAGGTCTGGAGACAGCGAAGCAACTTCACACTGGCATGGAAGGCTCCAGTTCCAAGAATTTCGTCTTCCTATCTTCCCAGGGCACGGGGACAGGAAAACTGGTTCTCCTTTACTATGAACTTCTCTCCCGCTCTCCCCAATTTTCAATCATGAAACATCTAGGTATTAAAGATAAAGAAACCTGCCCCGTCGGTGTCTTATCTTCGGCTAAATAAATTCAGAACTTATATTTTAGAGGGTGTGTGTGGGCGTGAGGTTTCTCTTGGAAACCTGCAGTGTTTCACGGGGTAGGCAGCCCTGTGGTCCTTGCAGCCTCCAGAACTCACCCTTGTGCTACGACTATTTCTGTTTTCCTTCCTGTTACTCCCCTGCTCTCTGTTTCTCAGGGAGACTTGACACATTCCTCTGCCTACTTTGACCCCATCTCCTTGGAAAACCACCAGAGAAAACAAGAAATCTTAAGTCTATACACTCTCCTCCTACATTACTAGGGCCGTATGTTCGCTCTCATCTTCCTTGAACAACACTGTTGGGGAGTGTGTGTAAGTGCCTGCCCCCCAAGAGCATCCAGAAGACAGGTGGTCACTCACTAAGGGCTAAGATAAGTGCCCACCACCCAAGCCAGAGCAGCTCAGTCTGAAATGATGCCATGTACCTAAAAATGGCAGTATGTGAAGTCTGAGCTTTCAGTCTGGCCAGATTCAGTTTACAAGTTTTGAGTCAGAAAATTTCCTCATGCGGGCTAGTCCCTCTCTGCAGAAAACCCACAGAAAGTCTCCACCTCTCGGGAAAATGACTGTGGTTCCAGTATTTACGTACTCCACTTAGTCAATCTTCATTCCTCTTTCAACTAATAGATGCTGGAAGCCACCAAGATCCCATGACTGTGATTGGTGTCACAGTCTGCCAACCCGGCGAGAGCTCTCTGACTGATGTCAATCCTAGAATGAAAGTGGGGAAAGAAGCTTTCTGCCCACTCCTCAGAGGCGGGTGAGGTCAGGTCAATGAATCCGTGCATGCTTGATCCAGACCCGATGAGTGGACACAGGGAGGGCTCCGATTTAATCCATCGTCACCATGCCGTGTGCCTCCATGACATGCCGATGACCCCACAGATAGGGCAGCCCGAGGGCCCCAAGGCCCCCACCCTCAAGGAGACTGCAATCTACAGACTCACATCAGCTTTTCTTTAAAATGTCACTGAAATGCCTCTTTTTCCTTTTTAATATCAATATCTCATGATTTCAAGAGGAAAGAGGCAGCCGCCTTTGCAGTGCTCCGAAGGTTGTCAGTAATTCCCCACATCTGATCACTTCCTGAAGGTCAGCCTGTCGTGCTGGTGAGGCTTCAGGTGTGTCCTTCAAGAAGGATGCAGGTAAGAGGGTGGTCCAGGCCAAAGACAGAGACCAACTGAGGTCAAAGGGAATGGCTGGAGCAAGAAGACCAAGTGATGACTTTCCGGCAGTGATTGTTTTCAATTTTTCTCCGACAGCTTTAGCCAGACCCTCCTAAGGGAGATACAAGAACACTGTGATCCATTCTCCAACTTTCAAGTTTTATTGGCTCAGTGCTGTCACCAGGTAATAACACCAAAGCTTCTTATGTACCAGACACTTTTCTGGATTCTTTAAATGTCTATCTCATGCCATTCTTATGAAGGTTTTACTGGATTACTATCCCCATCTTGTATATAAGAAATCTGAGGCACAAAGGTACTGCTAATAAGTAGACAATCCTCAGACTTCATGGCCCTGGTATTTGACCAGTATGCAATGGTGCTTCCCAGAAGATAAAACCTGAAATGCTTAGATACAATGTGGCAATAGCAGCCCTGTTTGCCAAGACTCAAAACTGACTCTTATTCTTCTCCACCTCATCTCCCGTGCACAACCCAAACACCACAGAGGACAGGAAAGACAGTGAGTCTGCCAAGCGCAGGAGAGAAATGTCAGGAATTCGGTTGCGAGCTTCAACAGAAACATAAGGACTAAGAACCTTTGGGTTGCTTCATCTTGGGGATATACCAGGAGAGATTTCTCCAGACTCTTAGTGAACTTGATCATGAAACATGGTGGGAAACAGAGGTCCATGGTCTAAAATTATCACCTGGTGGGCTCCACCCCACAAAGAGAAAGCACTTCTCCTTCCTGCCACACCTTCCCACCAAGTGGCAGGAAAATGAAGGACGTGGTGAGTCTGTTTTCTGCCGCAAAGCATGACTCCAGATGCCCACGGACACCTGGGAAGAGAGGATCTCAGGCGGTCAAAAGAAATGGGCATCGTAGCTTCAACAATGTGAGAAAAAGGAAAACAGATCAGCAGGAGCCTGGCAGAACAGAACGTGAGAGGGCATGAAATGTTCTTGGTTTCAGTCATATATACAAATTATGAACTAGTTGGGATTCGTCAGAAATTTTTTGTGGGCCAACTTTTCAGTGAAATGCTTTGCTCAGTCTGGAGAAGTGTGAAGAACTGGCAGCTGACTTGCGATGGCTTGTTTTGAGTTGAAGTCTGGGTTCATCCCAGCAGTTTACACCGCCAGGGACCTCCCGACACCCAGCTGAGTCAGCAAGTGCAACCACAAGCGTCCCCGTGGAGAAGTGTGTCACTGGAGGCATCACACTCTATTAAACGATATTGCAGCTTCCAAAGAAAAGCTTTAAATAGCGTGCTCCTCTCTAAGTGCCCACAGGATTACTTCCCAAAGCCACTGGACTCAGCCTGCTATTATCTTCCCTGCCTGAACTCCTGGATTTGTACTGGACACTTAACGAGGGCACCCAGGGTTGGGTGCTGAGAACTCTGCTATCAACTTTCATGATATTATCTCGTAACAGAGAGGATAGGAAGATGCATCAGCTGTGGCACAGATAGGGCAGCCGGCTTGCCAGAGTGAACTGCTAGGATCCGACTCACTGCACAACAGACCACAGTCTCCAGCAAGCGCTGCCTTTAGCCCAGGATGACTAAGACATTGCCATGATCCTTCAGGAACTGACGGTCCATTGGGGTGTGTTTCACCTCATGGGTTTCAAATACAGATTTTTTTCTGCTACTTTTTAAAATACTATTTCTACTCCAAAACATTCATTGTCTATATTATTCATTTGGCACTTAGCACAGACTCTCTGGAATGATATTTATCTTCCTAAGCATATGGGGCATATTTCTACCAGGATTTTCAAGCTATTTGAAGGCAAAGGCTATGTTATGAACCTCTTGTTCCTGCACGTAGCACCGTATCCTGCACTTAAAGGGCCGGCTCAGTAGGTCTTTTGTTCCTATGTTGGTGGTCCTGGTGCTGATATGGGAGAGCGGTCGAGATGGGTACTAAGTAGAGAAGCAAGAATTAGAGAGCACGTGTCCTCATAGTACCAACAAAAAGGCATGCTTGTGTGGATGTATTATGAGATTAAAACTCACTTAAGGAAACACTATACACTAGTGACCTATAATTCAAAGTATAACCTCTAGAGCCAGACTAACGACATTTGAAATCCATTCCCACCATTTATGAATTCACTGTGTGACCCTAAGCATGTTAATTTCTCTGGGCCTCATTGCCTTATCTGTGAAGTGGCAACAATAGAAGGGACAAGCCACTCTTGTCAGGATTGTGTGAGTTAAAACATGTAGAGTTCTTAGAATAAAGCCCGACACATATAAAACGTTCAACAAAAGTTAACTCTTGCTACTATCTTCAGATAATTTTGCTTCAGTGCAATTAGTATATAGTCATAAGATTTGCAGAGACAAATCACAGGGCAACAGACCCTATTTGTGGATTTGTTTGAAATAACAACTTCTAAGGGACATGCTCAGTCAGTATGCATTTAGTTCAATGCTTTTTGCTCTATAAAATAATAATTTAGCCAATAAATATTTATCAAATATCCATTGTGTGTTAGCAGACAGAGACCTAAGATATAGCTTCTTCTCTCAAAGAGCTCAGAGTCTGGGGTGAATCTAGCACAATAAGAACGGGGACAAGAGAAACCGCACACTATTATGGAACACAAAGAAGGGACATCCAACCTGTCCCAAAGGAATCAAAGGAAGTCTCTTGGCAAGGCCACAACTGTACCAAAATTTGAAGAACAAGTATTTAATAGCAGTGAGCCAGATAAAGAAGAGATGGAGAGAATGATTTTTAAAAAAAAAATTATGTTTATAATTCTAATACCATGTGTTTCCATATGTCTTTACAATTTACAAAATGTTGTATATCAGTAACCTCATTTAAAGAAAACTTACTGATCATTGGTCAAAAATGGGGCCACACGAGTTGCACCAGACCAATCAAGATCCTTCTCTGCCTGAGGATATTTTAATTTGAGTGGTGGAAAAGCATGTCTTTATCTGTCTGGTCATAAGCTACAGAGGTGAGAAGAGAGCGCTGCCTGTCACCATGTCCCCAGCTGAGCATAGAGGCAGCTGGTAAGAGAAAGAAGCTGCTGGGCAGAGAGGCAGAAACGAGAGGGATGGTGTTTGATGTGCTGGATCTAGCTGTCCCTAAAGCCAGCTCCCCCTGCCCTTCCACTGGGATTACATGCACTGATGATGATGACAAATACCTATAATAATCATATTGCTAATCGGCATGGATTGAGTGCTTAATATGTACCAAGGGCTGCACCAAGCTCCTCACACTTCCAGTAGCAGAAAATTCTTTTGTAAAATATGGGCAAATAAGGATCAGTTGCCAGACAAGGAAGAAATCAGCTACAATAACTGCCCATTTCTTATCAAATTGAATTAAATCCCTGCTTAGCCAACAGCTAAAAACTGTGTCTCACTTAAGCAGCATCACCAAAGAGCGCAGACAAAGAAAACTGGTTCCTTGTTGCTATTTTTCAGATCTCCTGTAAGTCCAAAGATGGCTTTGTACCATGGAAAAGACAACTGTTTAAATATGGCCAGTGTCTGGGCACTTGCAGCCTTGTATTTGAAAGACAAAAGCCTGATTCTATCAGGATACTTCTCATAGGGCCTGCTTCCCGACCTGCTGTCAACCTGCTGCCCCCCAGGGCTCTCTGACACCCCCAAGGCCACCAGCCCCACTCCATCCCATGCCAAACTCATTTTAAAACAAATGCCTGTACAGTACTCTGCCAGCAATAACTCAAGTGTGAATTTTAACACTGTTCATCTGTACATATCAAACTGGGTGTTACCCTCTAGTAATGTGTTCTGAAGGATCTTTAGAATAGTCCCCCAGTACCTTTCTCTTGCCAGGGGCAAATTCTTCCTTCATCAGCAAAGACAGTTCACTCTGGGCCACAGCTCCAACTCCTAGCATGCTCCTCTCCAACAGCATAAATTCTCCTTTTTCACTGTTCTGCTTATTGCTGTTGCCAGAGACAGTTTCCACACTACAAAAAGCATTAGAAAAATAACAACCTCACAGAGGTTTGGCCCTTAACCATATTCTGAGTACATATGATTTATGTACATAAAGATGTACATATGATAACAATTTACCTAATTTTTTTAATATAGGAATTCTAAAATGCAAGCTGGACAGATACTTTTATTCCCATGTTACAGTTAACAGAGAGCACAAACAGCTTGCTCAAGGTTATCAGACTGAAAGTGACAGAGCCAGGCAAGGACTCCATGCATCTTGCCTATAATGCTCTAAGAAGAGGGTAACCATTATAAAGATCTAAATCCCAAGCCAATAGCAAAAATCATTTAAGTTTAAAACCTTGATTGCTTTTTCCTTCATATTCTTTTCGGGATATATGATTCTTGGCTTTAATGAATGCATATTATGTGTGCAGAAAAATCATTTAATATTTATCTCCTTTGAATAAATAGTCCAAAATACTTCTAAAAATGATACATTCTCGTTGAGTGCTCTATTGGGGGAGAGGGGGAGAATGGTAATGGGTCTTATGCAAACCATTTTTCATTTCATACTTGAAATGAAAAGACAGAAGCAACACAAAACTGACAGGTAGAAAATGTTTTTCCAAAATAAGGCCTTCAAAAATGAAGTAAAATGTCTGAGTGTCCCCCACACTCCGTATCATTGCATCCTCCCGACAGATAAGTCACAAAACTCCTGAGGAAAATGTTTTCTTCCCGGTTCCTTCCCCAGGAGAGATTTTAAATGTTGATCGCTTTCTCACTAGAGAAATAGCGTTCATTTGAAAGGAAGAATCTTGTCATCCTATTCAAAACAATCCCCACCCAACCCAAGAGACTGGAGCAACACAATCATCAAATGGAACCATTTTGGTGGCGTCTCTGGTGCCCTGAGAAGACACAATAGAAGGATGAGATGACAGGAGCCTCAAGTAGCAGCAGATAACGGGGGACTGTGCCACAGAACACTTGCTTTCTTTAACTGAAAAGTTAAAAACAATAAAAAATCATGATACTGTATAAGAAAGACACCTGCACGCAAACGTTTATAGCAGCACAATTCACAATTGCAAAGATGTGGAAACAATCCCAGCGTCCATCAATACATCAGTGGATTAATAAAATGTGGTATGTGTTTACCATGGAGTACTATTCAGCTTTAAGAAACAATGGCGATATAGCACCTCTTGTATACTCCTGGATAGAGTTGGAACGCATTCTACTAAATATCCCAAGAATGGAAAACAAGCACCACATGTATTCACCATCAAATTGGTATTAATTGATCAACACATAAGTGTACATATAAGAATAACATCTATTGGATGTTGGGGAAGGGGGAGGTGGGGACGGGTATTTGCATGCACAAAGAGTGCAATGCACACCATCCGAGGGATGGGCACACTTGAAACTCGGACTTGGGGGGGAAGTGAGGAGGCAAGGGCAACATACGTAACCTAAACATCTGTACCCCCATAATATGCTGAAAAAAAAAAAGATTGAGGTCCCTGATTTGTCTCACCCCCATAGGTGGGCAAGTAACCTAAGGACAGGAGAGAAGGGCCCTGCCATACTTAGGTTACACATTTATTTATTCAGTCAACATGTATTGAATAAAGCTTATGTGGCAGCCAGGGCATTTCTTGTTATACAAAGATTAATGAGGTAGTCCTTGCCCTTGAAAACCTGAAAATTCAGTGTAAGAGACAGAATTCCATACAGAAAATTACAGTCCCCGAGTGTGTGTGTGTGTGTGTGTGTGTGTGTTGACTATTTTCTTATTATACTTTTCTTGTGTCTCTTCCCCCAACCCCTACCCCTCTCCCCACTCCCCATCCCTACTCCCTTCCCTAGAATATCAGAAATAAGGTTCCCCCCTGCTTGCCCCCTGTCACTTGCTCTTCCTTGGAGCAGGAGAAATTACTTACCTATTCTCTGGGAAAAGAAGATATTAACATCCACTGCCCAGCATTGAAAGGAGTGATGTTTTAATCTAAAGGTCCCCATTCCCAGAAAAGGCATTTTTCCTTCTCTTTGAAAACAGCTTCCGTGTAGCAGGCACGAGCATGAGATCTCCTCTGGGTGCTAAGAGATCTGCGTGAGTGTTCCCGCTGCTGGGGAGTGGGCGCATCGGGCCGGTGGGGGTGTGCGTGTGTGGGAGCATGTGGCAGACGACGATGAAGCTCCTTCGGCTACAGTCCCGCTGTTTCCTCCCATCTGGCTTCGCCTATTATTTATGAAGCTGCTTGAACTCCATCTCCTAGACTCATGTGTGTTTCTCATTGATTCCAAAATTACAGGGTACGGATATGCTTTGTTTCTCTTAAGTCCTAGCACAGGATAGGACTGTAACAGAAATACGAACAGAGGGCCATGGTGCCCAAGAGGAAGGTTAAGACAGCCTTCACAGAGTAGGTGACAATTGAGCTGGCACTTGGGTGGACGGGCACGAGCCAGGTGTGGCCCCGAGACTTGACAGCCATCTGATCAGGCTTTGTGCCCACCTCGTCCTTAGCATGGGCCTCCAAACCTGTCTGTGGAATGGAGAGATGGTGACCCCGGAGAATGCTCTCTGAGAGACGGAGGAGTCCCTGGAAACGTGGAAGGGTCGCCCTGCTGCCACGCTCACTGCCACCTCTGACAGCACAAGGCCACGTGTGTGGTGCACGACAGGGAGCGCAGGGCCCCGACCCACGGCTGACCCGCAGGCGAGCAGAGCACGAGGGGCGCTGGGTGGAAACTCAGAAAGCGGAGATGGGAGGGCGGGGTGTGGGGAAAATCTAGGGCTGAGAGCGTAGAAGTCAAGAAAATGCCAGAGCTTCACGCTAACGGCTTTTGAAAGAAGTTGCATACTCACTTGGAAAAGAAGGCAAGGAGAGCAGTTCAGTGAGGTGCCGCGGAGCCGAGACTTTTTCTGGTACGGAGCGCCAGTTTTGCCAGAGGATTTCCCCTGGGAATTGATGGTGGGTAAAGGCATCAGAGGACTCAAGGAAAACCCACTGCACAGGCAGAAAACCAACTTGAGCTGAAAACAAAGGACTAGAAAATTATTATTGAAAAATTGTTTTTTTGTGGTTAATCATTTCACATTTGAGAGCTGACATTTTTTCACTGATGTAATTAATGATTACATTTTCTAGAGGACATTTTTCATGTCAAGCAGACAATGGCTTTAAAGATGAGGGAGGATGGAGTTTCACGGGAGGAAAAAGAAATTCCATGCTGACACTGTGGAGGGGTGAAACTGCATTTGACAAGGGCGCTCTCTTGAACGGGCCGCTACCCCAAAGTACTGGCAAGTGTGAGCTAATCTTTGAAATGTGGTTGAAACCTTGTGATAACACACACCTTGGGACCTCCAAAGGATTTGGCTGTGCTAGAACTTTGCTGGTTCAGTTCAGATTCACTTACTCTCTCTCTTTGTCTCTCGCCCCTTCGAAATATACTGGAATTAGAAATACACAGATGAGTAACACATAGGCTCTGTCCTTATGGGGGAGAGGAGCGTGAGTAGACAATAACAATACAGCATGATAAGTGTTGCAGAAAGAGTAACACTAGAGGAATGGCACCTGACCAAGCCCAGAGGAAGGTCACTGAAGGTTGTCAGTGGCTATAATGTCTGAGATGAGCTGCAAGAGGACTTGTTGTGATACCTTACTTGGTGGTGGCTATTAAAGTCTTCCTTGGAGCTAATGCTTTGAACATGTTCTTCTCTTTGTTTCTCCAGGATGCATCCCCAGGATGGTGATGCATTGTGAAGGTCATGGAGGTAGGGGGCATCAGATGTCTCAGCAGCTGTGCAGTCAGGGCTGCTGGAGGTCTGGAATGTGGTTCTGGAGCAGGCAGCCTGGCACTCCCTTGTAATGGAGGTGCCAACCATACGGCCTCTCTTGTACTTGATGTTTAGCCTCTTGGTCTCGGAGCCATCCACTGCCTCTGTTGCTGCTGTTCTCCCCTGCCCTTCCTCCCCACTTACCTTTGAGTATCCTCAAGGAATTACTTCCCCAAATCCTGGGTCCAGTTGGCATTCCTTGGGCACAGCTTTTCTTGTCACAGATTTGACAGTGTGAGTGTTAGGAGCCACCCAGTTCCTGCTTTGCCCGGAAGGCAGCCGGGGCATGGCTGCAACCTAGGTCTGTGCCCACTGTCTGGTACTGAGCAGAATTTCCATTCCTGACCATGCCCTTTGTCCCAGAACAGCCAGGCGTTCTGACCTGCATTTGCAGGGTCCAGCCTGTGCTAGGATTCCTACAAGAGTCTCTAGCCTGCGCTTCCGATAGGATTCTACTCTCGCTCTGACAGCACAGGTCACAGCCACTAGCATTTTACCTTCTTAAACTATTACTGTTTTAAAACAACACTATCATGCTTTGGGATGGACCATGAGGGCCATTTTTTCTAGGCTTGAGGACTGAGCAGCCCTGTCTCAAAGGCTCTCAGCCTGCCAGTCACAGCTCAGCGTCAACTCCTCACGCACTCAGGGTACTCACTGGCTGCTTAGTGCTTTCTCTTGCCTCAGCGGACTTCATCTTATTCCTGTCACTCTACTTGTTACAGTTCTAGGTTATATTCTTAAAAAAAAAAAAAATTTTTTTTTTGCTTCCTATGACCGGTTTAAAGCCCCAGTCAGGGGTTCAGCCCAGGGGCAAACCCAGGCATGGACAAGGCAGGCCAGCTCCGCAGAGAGCTCAGTCCCCCGTACGCTCTCCTGTCCTGTTCAAACGCAGCCAGGGAGGAACTTTAAGTGACTGGAGCACGTTTTACATCACTAGACTCCATTCTGTTCAACTGATTCACCTCCAATCAAGATGGAACTTTCAGAGGATTCTCCTTGCTGCAGCCCCTCCTGATGTTTTATCATTGTGGAAACTAAAGACACTTCACCAGGAAATTCAGTTCTTTACAAATGACAGATGTCAAACACTCAACCCAAAAAATATTTGAGTGCTTACTATGTGCAAGGTGACATGTGATGTGGTATGGATGGGACACTCATGGCCCTACCTTTAAACAGCTCCCTTCCCATGTGAAGTTACCAAGGAAGCTATATTGACAAAAGATGATGTCAAAGGAATGCGCAGTTCACTCACTCTGATACGGTGTTGTGCCAGAAACCCCATGGAGGAAGTCTATGGCTTAGGCTGGAAACCTAGAAGGAATCTCTCCTTACCCTGAAACCCAAACCTTCTGACCACTCATCAGCCACATCAGAGGATAGATAATGAAACAGACACAAGAGTGTGGGAGGGAAGAGGAGAGAGAGAGATGGTCAGATCTCCACTGGCCCATTTACATCTGCCACATGCAGAGAAAAACAACGATGTGTAGGAACTTTGAACATGCTGTGACTTCATTCCTTGGTAAACAGGTTTAGTTGTGTCCTGGAATTTCCAGTTCAGACCCTTCCCACAATGGTCCCTACATGGGGAGCAAGAAGGGAAAATGGAGAAACTTGTCTGGAGAAAGTGGCCTTGAGGCAGATCCATGAAGGGTAATGATATTTCCGAATTCATGAGTAGATTTAAAATTCCCTTTTGGGACAGAAATGCTGGCTATTTCTTTCTGCTATCACCTCTATGGCCAGCCGATTCATTCTGTATCCAAATGGAAATTGAGTCCACAAATATCCACAATAGAAAATTACTATGGTAGGGAACAATCTCCCCTTGTGCATGGGTCCCTCGAAGAAAATGCCACTGTGCAATGAGACTTTTTCTTTGGTCACTAGTCTGTCTTATAGAGGAGGAAAAGTATGTAGCTTTAGATATGAGCCTAGTTGAAGTACTCTGGTTGGAATACTGCAGTGTGAATTTAAGTGACAATGCTATGATGGACTTATTACTGCATGCTTGTCTTCTAGCTCTGTGTACATTTTGTAGGTTTATATTTGAATGTGTCACTCAGCAAGAGTCGGGATCACACTCAGGTGATCTCATTTGAGGAGAAGCACAATTGCCCATCCCTTGAGGACAAGTTAAGCCAACAAGGAACTGTACTGGGTCCTGGCCACTGCTGTTCCACCTGCTGGGACCCTATGAAATGTTGAGATAGCATCACCTGCCTCTTTCTGCCATCAATGTGGGCATTACTCTGCCTAGAGTGGTAAGAAATTATAACCCTGAACTCCCAACTTCATCTAGAGACCCCTCTTCTTCCTCCCCATTTGGTCTGGGGAGAATGGGAAGTGGAATGAAAGCTGTCTGGGTTTTTGTCCACATTGTGAGTCTGACTCTTTGTGTAAACTCCCATTAGTGTAGCAGAAAAAGAACCTACTTTATTTCTACCACAGGAATGAGCAAATTAGTCCTTAAGTAGATGAGTTGACTCTGCCACCAGCTCACCAGATGTCTAAAGAGAATGAATGACTCTTTAGACAACAACAAACAGAGCACTTCATATACTTGTGAGAGACTCAACTAGAAGTTGTCTGCAACCTGGCAATTGCTAAAGGCTACTTGAGACATCTGTCACTTGAAAGAGACCAGAGGACATGCTCCACATTCACTTTCACTATATCCTCTAAGCACCATTTATGCATTAATTCAGGTTTCCAGGAAACGGGAAATGAACACTTTTGAGCTCCCTAAAGAAAGGCCTAGCAGGAGTTAAGACTGAATATTATACTTTTGAAAGTCCTGAGAGTCGATGTAGCAAAGGAACATTTTGCAAGTGTTTTTGTATTTTTCGTACATCTATTTTTGAAAGTGTCACTTGTTATGCAATTCATGTTACATTTCTTGAAATTCATTGATAGCAAAAAGTGTCTTTGACCAGATTAATTTATTAATTCTCCCAGTAAACTTTTATGGAATTTTTTTTTATTTGCCAGGCACTGGGCTAGGTATTGGAAAACAGGTGAACAATGTATGTCAAAAAGTTTATTTTGTTTGATGTAAGTTTTGTGTAACTTAAGCCGTATTCACTTTTGCTACATTTGGCAGAAGCACCAAATTAAAGTT
This sequence comes from Avahi laniger, assembly GCA_963575035.1. Taxonomy (NCBI): domain Eukaryota; kingdom Metazoa; phylum Chordata; class Mammalia; order Primates; family Indriidae; genus Avahi; species Avahi laniger. The sequence continues at coordinate 289 of CAUYSK010091339.1, read as the reverse complement.
AGCATTCAAGTACATTAACTACCATTTCCTGTCGGGAGCCATGAGGCCCGGCAGCCGCTTATTCAGGATGGCCGCGAGCCATGTGGATCTGCCTGATTACCTAAAATGGCCAACCAAGCCCGCACATTTACAAAAGCCCGCGAAAAGAGCTTGTAAGTTTCCATTTACCTAGTGTGACGTAACCCCTGGGCGGCCCGCACGTGTAAATCTCCATGGTAACTCCCACCTTGGAAGGTACCGCCTAACTACTTCCTCCTTCTGCCCTATTTAAGCCTCTGCCCTACTGCCA
>CAUYSK010091335.1:0-14369 GCA_963575035.1 Avahi laniger | reverse complement strand
TGGATTGAACTTAAGCCCGTTATCCAAAGTGAGGTATCACAAGATCGGAAGAATGGGCTCCACTTGTACTCGCCATCAAATTGATACTAACTGATCAACACTAGGGTGCTCACATGGCAGTAATACTCTCCAGGGATTAGGAGGATGGGGAGGTAAACCTGCAACTAAGGACACAGGGAGCATTGTAGAGGGGAAGGGCATGCCTCTAACCCTCGCTTGGGTGAGGCAAAGACATAAAATGTAACCGTAATGTTTGTACCCTCATAATATCCTGAAATAAAAAAAAAAGAATGACAGCAGATCTGAGCAAGTGCGAATCAGCAAGAGGAATCGGATGGTGTGATTCACTACCATGAGCCTGTCCATTTTGCCTCTTACTAAGATTTTAAAAATCTTTCTGCCCAAACACAGAAAGGCAAATACTGTATGATCTCACTTATATGTGGAATCTGAAAAAATTGAACTCATAGAAATAGAGAACAACAGAGGGGTGAAGGAAATGGGGAGATATTGGTCAATAGTATAAACTTTCAATTATAAGATAAACGAGTTCTGGGGATCTCAGGTACAGAATGGATACAGAATGTACAGAATGGGTGGTGATGAATATTTTCATTAATTTGATTGTAATCATTACGCAATGTATAGTATGTCTTATCATCACATTGTATGCTTTAAATATATTCAATCTTTATTTGTCAAGCAAATATTTTAAAATAAAAAATATTGAAATTAAAAAAATTATTGCAAATTTTACAAATGCCCATGTATCACTTCCATTTTCATTCAAGCTGCATGTAAGTAAGCTTTCCCAGAAGTTTTGCATTTCTAAGTTTAATTCTGGGCTCTCTGGATCAAAGCACTAGTGTCTCTCCCAAGCAATCCTATTTTGAGGTCTATCTTTATGTCTAGGATCCTAGCCTATGATTTAAAAACAACCACCAACCAAAAAAAATCTTTTCAAGACACCATTATTATAGCTAATCACTAATTATGTATTTTTTCCCATTTATCCAGCAGCTTCCTTTTTATGTCAGAATCCAAAAGCTAAATTTGTCCTCTGGCAGGATAACTATTATCCTGCTTATTGACTCTTATTCCTTGCTTTATTCTGTCCCCAATTATGCTGTCCATAAGGGATTCTGTCACATGAGGGTCTGTTACCAAGAGCTCAAATACATGCAGCAGCTGTTTATTTGCAAATACAGCATGTGATGAACACATGGTACAGAAAGATAGTTATATTTATGTTAGTACCTTCTCATTTACATTAGATGGTCTGCTATCCTTTTCCCTTTTCAATGCTGCATGTATGGTAAATAGCCTTGTTTTTCTGTTCTAACAAACTCCACTGCAATACAAATAACTGAAATATCACCAAGAGTCTCAGTTAGCCGAGGCATCACAGCACAAAAACAGCTCAAGCTTTCAATAGCAAAAGTGATATTAATCATAATAATAGCAGCAAAGTGAACAAGCATTAAGATCTTACTACATGCCAGGCACTGCCCTGGAGACTTTACATATAGTATCTCACTTATTGTTTATCATGACATACATACATGTCGTTATCTGTGCTCATTATAAGGTTACTCGTCGGATACCTGTGATTTAAACCCAAACCGGCCTGACTCTGCCTCCCACAATGTGACACTGAGAATCAGCGAGAAGAGTAAGGTTGTATGAAAGGAGGGGGAAAGAATTGACAGGGAGAAGGGAGAGGGATAATGGAGTGGAACGTCCTCAATTATTTTTTTTAATTTTCATTATATGTTGACAAGTTATAGTTGTATGTATTTGTGGGGTGCAAAGTGTTATGATTTTTAATATGATGTGGAAAAGATTAAATTAAGCTAATGAGCATATCACTTCAAATATTTAAGATTTCTTTCATAATAAGCACATTAGAAATTTACTGTTTTAGTGACATTGACATGTACAGAACTCAGTTATTAGCTATAGTCCCCATGCTGTGCAATTGATCTAAAAAAAATCAAACACTCCTTCTGAGGCTTTGTACCCTTTAACTATCATCTCCCTATTCCCCTCACCCACTACCATTGTACTCTCTGCTTCTATGAGTTCAATTGTTTCAGATTCCACATATAAGTGAGAACATGCGTTATTTGTCTTTCTGTGTTTGGCTTATTTTTGATTAGCATAATATTCTTCAATTCCATCCATGTTGTCACAAATGACAGAATTTCTTCCTTTTCTGAGTCTGAATAGCAGTCCATAGCGTATTCCATGGTGTCCAACCCCCAAGCCAAGGACCAGTACCAGCCTGTTATGGACCAGGCAGCAGAGCCCAATGCCCCCATCCATGAAAAATTGTCTTCCATAAAACACAGGAGGTGGAGGGGGGGCACAGCAGGAGGTGAGCAGCAGATAAGCAAGCAAAGCTTCATCTGTATTTACAGCCTTTCCCCTCCCCATCACCTGCATCACCACCTAAGCATCACCTTCCGCCACCCCACGAGTGCCCCTAACCCCTGTCCATGGAAAAATTGTCTTCCATAAAACCAGTCCCTGGTGCCAAAAGGTTGGGGACCACTGGTGTATATATTACCACGTTTTCTTCTTAATTCATTCAGCAAACTCTATTGGCCACCTATTACTGCCTGGGCATAGTGTCCACTCATAATACAAGTTCCTTGTCCTAGAAAGGCATGCTTTGCTTAGAGAAGTACAACCTGCAGCAAACAACTGCAGTCTCCACCTTAAGGGCAATGATCAACATGTGCCAAAGTGTCGACAGCACCAAGAGTGAGGGTGGGGCCCTGCCAAGGGACCCGAGGAAGGCCTCCCAGATAAGGAGGCTTTTGAGCAGGAATGTAAGCAAAGTGTGAGTGTTCTCAAGCTAAGGGTAGAAAGCTATAGCAGGCAGAAGTCACAGCAGGGCAACATCGCAGGGGTGTGGCAGACGGAGGGATGCTCGGGGAATCGAGTACTTCAGTGGCTGCAGAGGAGGATGCATGGGGAAGATCCGGAGAGATAGGAACAGAAGGGCAGGCACCTTGACAGCATGTTAGGATCAGGCATTAGGAAAGGCGGCAAGGAGGGAAGAGGTGTTGCATGGGGGAGGGGGAGAAAGGGGGGAGGAGATATGGGACATGGGGCTGCCAGCCCAAGAGGCCACTCGGTGTAGCATGACATATGAGGTTATCACAAGCCATCAAGTCACGTGAATTGGTTTGTCTGGTGCTTTTTATTATGACTGTGGATTATGATAATCTTGATGAAAAGAAGAGTGACAGATACAAGGTGAGGGTGGCCCTTAATCAGAGCCTTGGGCAGGGCAGCCTGAGAGAACCAGAAACGTGGGAGGAGAGGGAGCAAAGGCTTTTCCGAGCTGGGGACAGCTGCTGAAATACAAGGCAGGTGGCACAGAGAGAGACGGGCCATTCAGCTGTACTCTAGCCATCCCTGGGGCTGGATAGTTGACAAAAGGTCAAAGGACAGCATGAGAAGACAAGATGATGGCATTATTATTCTGTCTTAAAAAGTAATCAAATGCTTCAAGTGGGGGAAAAAAGCACCTTTGAATTGGTAATATATCAATAACGAAGATATAATTTGAGAAAATATTTTTATGGGAGACACAATCAAATATTACTGGGACTTGGGACACTGTTTCCCTGCTCCATGCATTAATATCCTTTCTGCTGTGTGGCAAGGCGTTCAGTGTCAGTCAAGCTTTTCTTAATCTGGCTGCTTAAGGGCAAACTAGACTACAACACACGTCTTTACACTGTCAGATCTGGACTCTGATTGTAATCTCTCCCCATAGATAAGAAATGGGATTTCAAGAAAGGGAAAGGACCCTTTGTATACTGCATTTGTCAAGAAATTCTTGTCAAGGCTATATCTCTGCCATAGTACTTATACTATCACTGGAGAATAAACTTAATAAGGTCTGGTTTGGTATTCTACAGAACAAAATTCCCAGTGAAATAAAGGAATCAAAAAATACTGCTTATGACATTTTATAAGTGGACTTCGTGCAGGTATTGTTAAATTGAAAGAGCGATTTTTTACTTCTGATTTGCCACCTCCTACTTCTCTGTCTCTATAGGTTATCATTCCCAGTGAACACACTTCAGATGGCAGAGTAATGGCCAGGAACGACGTGGTAGGGATGAGGCTGCCAATGCGGATTTCCCGGCAACCATCCTAGAGTGCAATAGCATCTCTGAGGCTGTGATAAAGTTCAGCGTGGACAGCCTAGACTTCGGTGGGAAATAGTCCTGGGATCAAGCCCCAGCTTTGTAGCTTAATAATTCTAAGACATACTGTACTCAAAGTGAATGCCTAGCAAACAGTAGACACTCATTGAATAGAAGGTGTTATTGCTGTAAAATTATTTTTTTAAAGCATAAAAGGAAAAAGTCAGAGCCACAGTACAACAGAGCTTCACACTTTAAAGGCATAAATTTCATCTTCCTGTCAAATGCAAATCCCTCTGCCAACTTCTCATGACTATTTGGAGCCTAAAATTTGCCTAAAACTATTACTAAGACAAGAAACTGGCATTTTATACATTAATTTTCTAAGGGTCTCCCTACCCTTTCTCCTTTATTATTCTTTATAAAGTGATCTAAAATATAAGAGATTAATAAATAGAAACTGTAGATTTTTCATCTTACCATTTTTGTCTGCTCTCCTCAGTATCTGGAAAGAAAACAGAAAAAATTTTATCACTATTTTTAATAAGTATTATAGTGAACATTACCCTCACACATAATTCATTCATTATTAATCAAAGTTCCAATTTTAAGTAAAGGTTTTCCAGTTGAGATTTTTCTTTATGATAGCCAAAACCTGAAAACAATCCAAATGTCCATCAGCAGATGAATGGATAAACAAACCGTGACAGAGCCATACAGTAGAATACTACTGAGCATCAGAAAAGAATGAGCTATTGACACCTACAACAGCTTGCATAGATCTCAAAATAACAAGACTGAGTAGAAAGTCTAGATACAAAAGAAGACCTACCGTGTGGTTCGAATTATACAAAAATTCTAAAAAATGGCAAACTAACCTACAATGACAGAAAGCAGATTAAGGGTTGCCTTGGATTGGGCAGGGCAGGGAAAGGTGGATTATAATAAGGGGTAAGAAAACTTTTGTAGGTGACAGAGATGACTATGATCTTGATTTTGGTAATAGTGTCACATATGTCAAATTCATCAAATTTACACTTTAAATACATACATTTTAATGTAAGTTAATCGTACCTCAATGAAACCGAGAATCAACAAAAGAAAAATAAATCATCAGTCAACAGAAGCCCCCATGTCTCTACTATGTCTTACTTGCATGCATTGATAATATCATCTTACACCTATTTCAAATTGTCTTTGGTATATAGGAAATGTTTGGCCATCTGGTATCCATTACTCTTTGGTAATGATTGCCAATATTTTTTCTAGGAAACCAAGCTTTCCTCCCCTCTTGGCTCATGTACTCCAGGGTTGGGCAGAACACTCATGTCTGGCAAATAGGGCATCACCTCCCTTTGGCTACGGTGACTGCTCAGGCATGGGCTCATTAGGGTCAGTGAATGATAAGGCATGGTTTTGCTTGAGTGGTTAAGAGAGAGACACTGTCCTTTCTGCTGGCTTTGAATCTGGGAAGATATAGGCAAGAACTGCTGTCAGCCATTTTGTTATTGGATATGTTATGAGTTGAATTGTGTCCTCTAGAAACAAATGTTGAAGTCCTAACTCTCAGTACCTGTAAATGTGATCTTATTTGGAAATAGGGTCTTTGCTGATATAATCAAATTAAGATGAAGGATTACTGGATTGGGGTGGTACCTAAATCCAATGACTGGTGATATTATAAGGAGAGAGAAATTCAGAGATACAGAGATCGAAGGTTGAGAGGAGGGTTGAGGCCATATGGTGAAAGAGGCAGGTATTGGAGTGGTGCAGCTGAAAGCCAAGGAATGCCAAGGACTGACAGCCACCATCAGAAGCAAGGAAAGAAGCTTGAGGGAGGGCCAAGCACCATGGCTCACGTCTGTAATCCTAGTACTCTGGAAGGCTGAGGTGGGAGGATCGCTTGAGCTTAGGAGTTCGAGACCAGCCTGAGCAAGAGTGAGACCCCATCTCAGTATAAAAAATCCGCTGGGTGTGGTGGCACGTGTCTGTAGTCCCAGCTACTTGGGAGGCTGAAGCAGGAGGATTGCTTGAGCACAGGAGTTTGAGGTTGCTGTGAGCTAGACTTACTCCACAGCACGTTAGCCCGGGTGACAGAGTGAGACTCTGTCTAAAAAAAAAAAAAAAAAAAAAAAAAAGTGGCTTGAAATAGCTCCCCTCTGGAGCCTTCAGAGGAGGATCATCCTTCCAACACCTTGATCTCAACCTCCTAACCTCCAGAATTGTGAGAAAGTAAATTCTGTTGTTTAAGCCATCATGTCTGTGGTACTTTGTTATCACAGCCCTAGGAAATTAACACAATATATTACCTGGGAAGAACCAATACCCAGGACAGTAGTGTTCGGAGACTTAAAGAAACTGGATCCTGATGACACTAAGTCCCTGATCAAGCCATACCAATAAGGTGATGTCTGTTTTGCATTACAGAAGCTAGTAAATTATTATTATTTTTTTTAAATCTTAAGACAGTTTGGTTTTGTTAGCTGCAATTACATTAATCCTAACTGATATATATACTGATAGAAAAAAATCTGGATAATATATACTATTATTCAGATGTGTTATGTTAAATACCAAAGAAAATGTTGTTTTACCATTTTGCAAAGACAAACTTCAATTACTTAGAAGGGGCCCTTGAGTAACTTATAGTTTTTTCTGAGTAACTTGTAATTGAATAACCAGAGCTATTCTTATATTTAGCTCATCACTTCTTGCTGGCCAGCCTGAAACATGAGCAATCGTTTTTATTCCCAAGTTGTGTGTTTTACTGCTTTCTACTATAGAAACTATCCTCATTTCCTTCTTTAGACTTCATAGAAATGAGGCATAGATAAATCTAATCATTACTACAATGTGTTTTATTATAAGATACTCATATTACTAAAAATCTTACCCATGAAACTTTTTCAGCAACAGATAGGTATTACCCTGCCCTGTGTACCTAAGAAGTTGGTCTTCCTTTTTACTAAATTGATTTAATTATTACAAGAGGACTGCTTTCAACTATAAGAGTCATGCTTAGAGCAGAATGAGATCCAAATTCTTTTTATTCCACAGAGGTACTTGCTAGTAAGAATTTTGGGGATCCTTCTATCACAACCAGCTTCTTCTCCTTTGAAACCTCGAAGCCCCAGCTAAGAGTCAGGAAGACACAAAACCCATCCTATTTCTTACCTTTGACATACTCTAAGATTCTATTTCAAGCTCTGTTGTGTTCTCACAAGTTGGAAGTGACCAGAATAGGAATAACCACATACCACAGAGTTAGACCTGGGACCTCTGTCATTTTATTTCATACAGAACAATCTTAACTATCATTCAGCCTCTTAGAGATGAAATTAAGACAATAGATTTTGTTATTAAGACAGTTCTTTGCAATTAAATATGAACAGAACCATCTCTGCTACAAATTCTGGCTCTGAGCCTCCAGCCTAATAAAAAACAGACTTTGGATGAGAATTGAGTTCATTATTTTATGTTACCATAGTCATCTGGGTCAGCTAATCTTATGGCTGCTATCGCTAAACGGATAGTAAATAAATTTAATAATTATGGTCAGGCTTCAACTTTAAATACAGGTAACATTGTGTTTTGGCTACAATGTAAGGATTATCAAATAGATTCCTTTACTTTGAAAGATATTCTTTGATGGCCTTGACTGAAATTCTTCATTCCTCACTTTAAGTTATGAAAGGCAGGTGCTAAAATGTAAATGTTATCTTGGAAGCATAATACAGTGATGTAATCACCATTTACTGAACTGGTATTTCTAACTGCCTCCTATTATGGAGCAGGTTAAAGTCTGATAATGAGAGGAGCTAGTCAGTCGCTTGGTGGACTCCTGAGAAAGTGGGATACAGGGCACCGAGTCAGGGCTCATCCTGAACATGGTGCACCATCCAGAAGGGAAGGACTTAGCAGGAAGTCATGGCGTGTGAGCCCGGAAACCCAGCAGGTAGTTTTACTTGTTGCCCTGTGATAGGATGTAGGGAAGCAGGCACTGAGAGATGGATGGAGAGAAGGTAATTAGCACCCAGCCCTGTGTGGGGAAACAATTTTTAATGCAAGATAACAGTAAAACTAAGTTTTTCTAATTTCTGCTGGTTCCTGTAACGAGTGACATTTGCTTTGGCCATTAGGGTAGACAATGATGGGGTTAACTGCCATCCTTCCAACTGGACGACCCCACTCAGATAAGCAACTGCATGTGTGTGTATGTGTGACCAGATCACACCGGAGATGTGTACCTCTAACAGTTCAGCCATAGAACCATCATATCTGGAAAACTCTTTCTGCTTTGACAGTCCTCTGTCCATCTCACCTCTTGCACAAATGAGCACATACAGGGCTTTGGAATAAAGAATCCTCACGAGGAGAAACTATTCCCTCTTTTCACCAAGTCCCTGACCATCTAGGCACAGTGCCTTGCGTTCAGGGCATACGTGAGTGTGCGTGCTCAGATGGGGGAAGGAAGGGAAAACAAGCAGTAAAATCATCTCTCCTTTGCAACCTTCCAGCCTCACTCCCATTTCAGCAGTGACGTGGGGAAGAGTCACTTCTCTTTCTGTTAAAAATCAAAGGAAAACTGTTGGGAGAGAAAAGTGGCATCAGTGAGTGGAGTTGCAACTAATTTCATTTGGGATTTCTCTTGCTTTGGGGGATCAGCTGAAGGTTTGTTTCCTTTTGCACAAAGTAAGGGAGTTGATTAAATGTAATGACTCAGAACAGGGTACACATGCTACATGGACTAGTATTCTAAATTAGAGTTCATTCTCTGTTACCTGGAATACAGAAAACTGGGAAACAATAGTACACTGGCGTAAAAGGAAAGGTCACTGTCATCCTTCTGGTCCTCTGTGTTGCTGCACACTGGACCCAGTTCAGCCCCTCTTTCGTGGCTGGCAGGTGTGCCTTATGCAAATCCAGTTTTCTAGCCTATGACCTCTTCTTTCATAATCAGAGCAACCCTGGCAAGTATGGTACTCATGATTACTGTTGATTTGGAGAGAAAGATAATGAAGCAAAAGCCAACAGTTGTGATAAATCTTTCTCTGCTATTCTTGTTAAACATTTATCTCTCGTTTCTAACCAGCTGAGCATGTCTATACTGTCATTAACCGTATTTTTAAAAGCAGTTTAAACAATTCCTTACAGGATTGATTATGCCAGTGACATTGGAATATAAAACACTGGAAATCAAAGTTTTCCTCAAATTTGGAAATTAGTCTGCATAGTGCAGAAGCCTCCATTTGGTTTCATTTCTGTTCCAGTTTGGAATAGGTAATATCTACCACCTATTTATTATAATATAAAGGGAATTTGAATAGCAATCCTTTTTATGAGGGATACTAGAATATATTAAATCTAATCAAATAAAATAATGCATTTATATTTCACAGTTTATTTTGCTAAAAGCATTATGATGAAGAAATGAATAATTCAAAAAATCCCTAAGTAACAAATCCTTTTTCATGTCACGTATTTCACCAGTGTTAGATTTTTCACAAAATAAAGTGTAAACAAAATCTTTTCTATTTGAGACAAATCCATCGGCAATTTTTTTTTTTTGTAGACTCTAGTATTTTACTGACAAGCATGCCAACACCTCTCACGTGGAATCAGTTTTTTATTATTTTTAAATTCTAGATATAGATATAAAAAGGCAAGAGTGCCCAATTCATAGGCTACAAGTTCCTTCAGGACAGGGACCTGATGCTGTTTACAGACTTGGGAACAATTTTGCCCATATAATAAGAAATGTTAATTTCCTGGTTTTTAAAAAAAATTGCAGTTGAACACTTGAGGCAAGGTTGGTGTGTCAGGAAGGATGAGTTTCCGTTATACAGTGTTAATCCATTCATCTCCACACCATCACCAGGATTTGTTAACTGCTTAGAAATAGGCACAGGGAAACACTTGATGTTGCTGGGGAACAGAGTGAACGGAGACTCCATTTGCCCTCTTGGAATCAATTTCATGGCAGCTTAGTCCCTAGCCTGGTAACTGACATGATTTTCAGGGCCCCTCTCTCCTGTGCCTGAGAATTTCCTTCTCAGGTGTATGTGGTGCCTCTCTCTTCTTGCAGCTCAGTTCCTTGAGGGCTTCACGGCCCTGAACAGCAGGACTTGAAAGGAATCGTATCATCTAGTTAAACCATTGGCACCAGTAACATCACCTGATTGACCCAAGCCCAGCAGAGATAAATGCTCATGAAGAACAAGGTACTTAACAATCACTGAGTTGCTAAATGGGAATCAGATGTTTGGGTTTGGTGGCAAGAAGAGGTGAGCCCAGAATGCCTGAATCCCCAATTGGAACCACATGGTAATGAGGAGAGACAGCTGCCCTGACATACAGTTGAACCTTGTCTCTATTGTTTGCCTTAGGCCAGTTGTAATTATTGATAGGAATTTCTCTCCCAATCACAAAAAGTCCAGCTAATCCATTAAAAATAAACGTGAGAGGGTTCCTTGCCCTCCCCCATTATCTTCATCTCTACCTCACCATTATGATACTAAACATTTGATTTTCTCATATTTTCATTTATCCACAAACAAATGTAGCTGGCCTCTGGCCCACCTCCCACTCACTTTGGTTTTAATAAATTTTAACTCAGAGAAGGGTAGAGGACAGAGCCCACAGCACTCCCGAGCACCCTCTGTCATTTTCTGTAATGCCTAACTAAGAAGCAGTCAGACTTGACCCCACTGAGCCAGACACGACCTCTTGGGGGACAGCATGAATGTGACAATGGCAGGCAACTGAGGAAAAACACGAAACCCAAAGGCAGAGAAAAGAGCTCGGGGACAGGGTGAAATATACAGAGAACAGAAACAGCAGGAAGAGGAAGGAAAGCAAAATTGAGAAGTAAATAAGAAATAAAACTGCTTTAAAGATAGAAACCACAGCATGAGGGCAGAAAAATAGCACAGAAGGAAAAGAAAAATGAAATGGAAAAAGGAAGTGAATACCAAAACCAGGGATAGGACCAAAAGAAACACGGTCAAAAGCTAGAATTCACGAAGATGATAATAGTAATTACAACTTGGAGAGGCGCAGGGAAGAAGAGTAGCAGGGTAGAAAAAAAAAAATAGGAGGTGGCAGTGAAAAAAGAATTCTCATGAAAGAGATATTGGCCACCGCTGTAAAAGGAAAAACAAACGTGTTCAGTGTAATTGTTTTCCCAGGGGCTGGGGGAGGCTAGTGGCATCGCAGCCTCTACTGCTTCCCTTGGTTGCCTGCGAATAGGGCACATTAGCGATGGGTTGGGACAATGTACCCCCGCCCCACACCTTATGCCTCTTTCAAAGGCCCTATTCACCCAAATTGAAACTGTTATATTTGCAATCTTGTCCTTGTCAAACCCAAGATATTGGGAAATCTAACTTTTGGCATGTCATTAAGGCTCGTTAAGCCCCAAGCTGCAGGTCTGGGACGGCCCTTTTCACAAGTTAAGTGGCAGTCGTTCCCCTTGCATTTGCCTCGGTGGTGCCTCAGTGGTTTTATGGAGGGGAAGGAGATGGTTGTCACCCGTGCTCTGGGGACCAAACGCTGGCTGGTCAGCGCCTGAGCCAAACCCCTTCCGCCTCCCGGGGGAGAGGAAAGATGCTGGGGAAGCACCAGCCTAGCTCTGCCGTGCGTACTTACGTCGAGGAAGATCGACATGCCCTTGGACAGCTGCAGCGCAGAGCTGAGCTCTTCCGAGGAGTTGTTGGAGGACGGCGACGTCTCCGGGAAGTCCTCCATCCTCGGGAGCCCTGACGGCCGCGCGCGGAGCGGGGCTGGGCGCACCGGCTCGGCAAGGGCGCGGCCGCAGCTGCTGCCTCTCGGCGCCGCCGCCTCCCGGGCTCGCGATCCGAGTGTGTCGGCTCCCTCGCGCGCCTCCCTCCGCCGTCCCTGCGCCTGGTCTCCCCTCCCTCTCTCCGGCCTCCGCGCTCCCACACGCTCCAACTCTCGCCTCCCCCTTCCCTCGGCTGACGGCGCCTGGCTGGGGCTCATTCCTGCACTTAGCAACGCGGCGCCCCTTGCGGGGGAGCGGGCTCTGCCCCCGGGCACCGCCATTGGCCACCGCCCAGCCCACGACTGCCCCGCGAGCGGGGAGGGGGGAGGGCGTCCCGACGGAGAGGGGGACAGATGGCTTCTGAGCAGCCAAAGCGCAAAGGATGCCCCCAGTCCAGGCTCACCCCGCGGTGGAAACTGTGAGTCCAGAGGGGATTCCTTCTTTGTTTTTGGTCCAAGAGAACCTGTCTGTCCCCCTGTCCCCAAAGGCAGGTGGGTTCGTGGGATACCACCAGGGAAGGAGAGACTGGTTTCAGGTAGGGATTAAGCCATTCCATGTTGGAATCTGCCAGATCTGAGTTCCAAACCTGCCTTAGTTACTTTGTTATCTTGCAATCTAGCAAGTGATGAAATATTTAAGCCTCAGTTTTCTTCATCAGTAAAATGGTCACAACATTCACCTCGAAGTGTTCTGAGGCTTAAATGTGGTAGCGCTATTGACAAAGATAGTGCTATGAACTCTGCATAAAGTACGCATCAAAAAAAAGTTCGCTATGGGGAAAAAGCTGTCAGGTAATGTCCAAGCAGGAAGTTTTCCAAAGTCACAGTAAAAACGCAGTCACCAGATAGATAATTTAAACTAGGGTAATTATTCAGTATTTGAGGGTTTCTGTGTGAGGGCTGCAAAAATACTAAGTTGACCACACCTTTCGTCATTTTAAAATGCTGTAAGGTACGTCTCAGTTGCTGTGTGGATTGCACAGTTGAGCTATCTGGGAGCAAAAGGAGAGGAAGAGAGGAGTACCCTGTCCAAACAAGACTCTGCTTGTGAGAACTGACAGAGAGGATCCAGATCTCCACTTTCTGGCCTCCCAAGAAAACATGTTCTTCCTGTAAGACGGGTCCCCAAAGAACCATAATATGGGATGAAATGTGAGTGCCTTAAGGCATGTAAAAGGTCTATTGGTTTCTTAAGAGAGACAGTTTCTAACCTGGCTGTGAGGACCAAGAAAGGCTTGATTTAAAAGGTGGTATTGGAAATGGATCTTAAGAACCAGTAGACACTCCATAATTGATAGAAGGAAAAGACATTCTAGAAACAACAGGAGCAAAGGCATGGCACTAAGAAAGCACACAGAAGCTGGCAGTCGTCCACTCGGGCTTCCTGGAAACCTACGAAATCCCAGCCCCTACCCTGGGCTTACGGAATCCCAGTATCAAAGTACTAGTTAGCCCAGGAATCTTACCTAGCCCCCTCACGCCGCTGATTCATACACAGTTGCTGTGCGACAGGGCCAGGCCTGGGGTGAGGCGAGTGAGCCGCACTGGGCGCAAAATGTAAGGAGGTGTACTCCCTCTCAGGCTGCCCTGGACTTGCATGATCCTGAGAGTGACTATCGTCTTAAATTTTGCACCACTTGTGTCTCCTTCATCTCACCCAAGTCCCAGCCCTGTCCTGTAGATCAGTACTTTGCAAAAAAAATGAATATAGTTGTAACTCTGGCTGTAAATTGGAATCACCAGAGTTATGTGGCAACTTTAAATGTGGCCACAAATTCATGGACACTCTTTCTATGGAAAGTTGGTACCCTCCCCTTGAATCTGAAAGATTGTGACTGCTTCGATGAGGAAAATGAGGCCGAAGTAACGCAATGTGCCTTCTGTGGCTCCGTGCATAAAAAGCCTTGCAATTCCACCTTTTCCAGTGGACTATCTGCTCCTGGAGTCCTGAGCTTCCATATAGGAAGTTTGACTACCTGGAGCTGCTGTGCTTTGAGAAATCTCAAGCTACACGGAGGGGCACGTGTAGTTTCCTGGCCGATAGCTCTAGCTGAGCAGGTCTCTGCATTACGCCAGCAGAAATGTCATTAAAGAAGCTTCCAGATAACTCCAGCCCCCAGTTCTTTGAAGACTTCTCCAGCCATTTTAGTTGTCCCAGCCACGACCGCAAATGTCATAGAGCAGAGACACACTATTAGTGCTGTGCCTATCAGAAGTTTTGGCCCACAGAATTTGGGAGTATAATAAAATGTACACTGTTTTACACAAGTCTTGGGGTGGTCGGATTTATAATAATAGATAACCGAAATAAGGAGCTACTTCCCTCCATCCCAAAAAGCCCTCCAAATGGATGCCTGTGCTTCATCCTCAGATTCATATTCAATTATTAATAGCATGTGGTGGTCTCAGGGCATAAACGTTATT
>CAUYSK010091333.1:0-13157 GCA_963575035.1 Avahi laniger | reverse complement strand
GTTCTAGGAGTGTATAATTCTCTTTTTTTATTTTGAGACAGAGTCTCGCTCTGTTGCCCAGGCTAGAGTGCCGTGACATTAACCTAGCTCACAGCAACTTCAAATTCCTGGGCTCAAGCGATCCTTCTGCCTCAGCCTCCCAAGTAGCTGGGACTACAGGCATGTGCCACCATGCCCGGTTAATTTTTTCTATATATTTTTAGTTGTTCAGCTAATTTCTTTCTATTTTTAGTAGAGACAGGGTCTTGCTCTTGCTCAGGCTGGTCTCGAACTCCTGAGCTCAAACAATCCTCCTTCCTCGGCCTCCCAGAGTGCTAGGATTACAGGCATGAGCCACCACGCCCGGCCTGATTCTCAATTATTACCCTTAGCAGGAGCAAAGAAACTTGTAAATCACCCAGATGTATGTCTTCAACCGGCAATGCTGTATCTAGACCTACATAAGCTTTTCTATTATTTGGGTTACCCTAAGGGTAAGAGATACTAACCAAAACAATGCAATATCTAAAAAGGCTTTGAAATAGATTAAGTTCATTTATATAAGAAAATTCCATAAATCTTAAAATTTGTGATAATTTATATTGCATTGTATTGAAGTTCACTTTTTACTATCTATAACACTAACATTTATGTACCTACTTTTCCTTGTTCTTGAAGAAATGGTCAGCTAAACAGATCAGTACTGCCAATTATATAGCTGAGATGCAAGCTCAACGTTGGAGGAACAGCAAGAACTCTAGAATCCATTTACTAAGAATAGCTAAGCTTATACTCCAGGTCTAAGCAGCCCACGCATATAGATGTGGTCACAATAACAGTAATAAAATTTTTGTTGGCTTTGCCCACCATGGCCTCCAGCAGATCTCTCGGGGAATATCCCCCATGCTCCCCACCTCCACATCCCATTAGCCACACTTCAGCAGGTGGCAGCCAGCATAACGTACTCTTTGCCGATGTTCTCTGCCTAGAAGTTCCTGCCACTGTTGTGAGAACATTAGTGTCCATACTAAGAATGGTACAGCTGATGCTTCAGATCTTCAAGGCTAAGAGGACACAGCAGGGATGGCATCCACCCAAAAGGATAGAGATCGTTCAAGCCACAGTGGATCCTCTGGGGATCTACTCGGTCCTGCTGGTGCCCATGCACCACACATAAGAAAACAGCTCCCAGATCTCAGCCTGGACCATCTGTGGAAGGCAAGATGGGTGGAGTTCACAAATTGTTTTAGAGCTTCCCAAACACTTTCACTCAGCCTTTCTTATTTGCTTCTCCAAGTCCTATAAAGTAGGAAGAGGTTATTATCCCCATTTTACAGATAAAGGATCAAGACTCAGTGATTCAGAGAGTCTCACAATATATAATGTCATTTAAGCCATCTAACTCCCAATATAATGGTTGTTCTACTATTAGTAACGTTTATTTGACTTAAAAATACACATCTCCATAGAGGCAAAATCCCGCAAGGAAGATGATATATCAACGGAGGAGTAAAAAGTTAAGGAGTCAAAGAGAGGTGACACAGGATAAAGGCTAACAAGAATGAGAGAAGCAAAGTCAGGACATGCATTAAATCAACAAAGATTTAATCTCTAGAAACTGATGTGTGGTTTTGCTGTTGTTCAGAATAGTCTGAGCAGCTACCCAAACACAGCCAGAACCTATCCTTTGAGAGGTGTGTTTTGTATATTGGTGGCTTGGGGAAGCACAGGAGAGGAGGGAAACTGACAAGAAGCAAAGGGGGCGAAGGGATACTCTGTGTAGGGGAGACCCCTAGAAATAAGAGAACATGAGGCACCAAAAGAGTGTGAGGTGAAAGGAAACGAGAGGTGTAAGGCCCAGTAATCTGGAAAAAGTATTAAAGGTGACTGGGGTTGGAACAAGATGAGGGTAAGAGTCAAAAGTCAGAGGCAACAAGTAGATAAAAGGCAGATAAAAGGTGATTAGAAGAGCAACATGGGAGGAAGAGGAGATAAAGGGCAGCTCAGGAAACTTCCAGTCAGAGATAGCAGAATGCATACACAGCCTCTGTTCTTTCTCATATCTCACACTGACAGTAAAAAGAGAAAAAAAAGCATTAACCCACAAGGACAAAAATGAACTAGAGACAGTAGCAACAGAATTTTCTCATCTGGAAAGCAGACAGATAGGTGATAAATGTCTTAGGAGACCCAAAAAAGCTCAATCCTAAACTTGGGGGGTGGGTGGGTGTTGAAGCAATTTACACTACGAAAATCCATAGGGATGGGAGGGCCAGTTCCCTATGCAAATGGGGGCAAAAGGTTATAAACAGGAAGATTCACAGAAAATTTTTAAAAAGTTAAACTCGCAGGTCCTCTTCCTTCCTCCATACAATCAAGAAAATGTCCTTTCCTCACCTGAGCAAGAGACTGCAGATTTTATTTTCTAGAGGGGCAAAACACAGGGTCTCTAGAATGGGGGACACCAGGCACAGTTGAGGGCAAGGACACCATTCTAAAAAAACGAGATCTGTAGAGATGTCTTTCACAGATGCACTCAGCCAAAGTGAGGGAATAAGCTCAAAAAGGTGACGACATGAGACCCAGAAAAAAAAGGATGCAACCCATGAAGCCAAGGAAATCCCTAAGAAGCTGATCCATTCTATTCTTCTGCCACTCACTTAGCAATCAACCCTTCTAAACTGAAGTGCATCAGAAGACTCTAGGATAGACTTATTCAAGAAGGTGAAACTGGTCAGGCACAGTGGCTCATGCCTGTAATCCTAGCCCTCTGGGAGGCCGAGGCAGGAGGATCGCTCAAGGTCAGGAGTTTGAGACCAGCCTGAGCAAGAGCGAGACTCTGTCTCTACTAAAAAATAGAAAGAAATTAGCTGGACAACTAAAAATATATAGAAAAAATTAGCCGGGCACAGTGGCGCATGCCTGTAGTCCCAGCTACTTGGGAGGCTGAGGCAGAAGGATTGCTTGAGCCCAGGGGTTTGAGGTTGCTGTGAGCTAGGCTGACGCCATGGCACTCCAGCCAGGGCAACAGAGTGAGACTCTGTCTCAAAAAAAAAAACAGCTGAAACTAAAAAATATCTGATGTGAATGATCATATAGAGGGAGATACATGCAATAAGAGAGAGGAGTGGAGACCTATCAATGATAAATACAGAAAATAAGCAAATAAAAGTATAACAATTCCAGAGGAAACAAAATTTAAGCAGGAAAAAAAAATTATCAATGGTGTACCACATGATTTAGCTGTCAATAGCATCCACATAGTCATAATAATGTAAATACTGAGTATCAACCTAACACTTAACCAAAATTACGCTATAACTATATGGAGAGGAAGGTGGTATGGAAAACATGGATGAGTAGCTAAGGTGGGAAGCCAATACATAATGCAAAAGAACGGAAAATCAAGAAGAAATGTATGCATGTTATTTAAAGGTATGAAAGTAAAACCTTAAAAAATCAGCTAAAGAGAAGAGTTATCTCTGGGGAGGAGGAAACTGGGTGGAAGAGGTAAGCAGAGGACTGCTGTTTGTGGTGATATCTTATAAAATTATTTGACTCTTCCAAATATGTGTGTGCAAAACTTTAATACAAATACAATTTCAGTAAAAATCTAAGAATAAAGGAAAACAGAAAAGAACTAAAAGTCTTCTATGGAGACTTTTTAAAAGGCTTTATACTGGCTGTCAGAGTAACATTCTTATTTAGACAAAATTGTTAGTGTTGCTGACAATGTTTCTCACACTGACCTGCAATATACAAGCTATCTCTTGTTACATTCAGGATTGCTTAATGCATTTATTCAATAAATGAATACTGAGTGCCTATACTAACTGTCAAGCACTGTGCTAGGTACTGAGATACAATGGTCAACAAACCAAACATAATCCCTCCCTTACGGTACTTCAATATAATGGGAGAGATTTAATCAAATGATCACACAAATAAAATGGCAGTTTGAAAAACAGCTTAGGTGACAGGGTGCTAAGACCACTCAATGGGGAAAGGACAGTCTCTTCAACAAATGGTGATGAGAAAATTGGATATCCACATGCAGAAGAATGAAGTTGGACCTATATCTCAGACCATATAAAAAAATTAACTCAAAATGGATTAAAGACCTAAACATTAAGAACCTAAACTATAAAACTCCTAAAAGAAAACATAGAGGAAAAGATTCATGACATGAGATGTGGCAATGATTTCTTGGATATGACACAAAAAGAAAAGAAAACAAAAGCAAAAAAAATCAAATGTGAGTACAAAAAACTTCAGAACTTCTGTGCATCAAAGGATACAATCGACAGAGCAAAAGGGCAACCTACAAAATGGGAGAAAATATTTGCAAATCATATATCTGATAGAGTTAATATTAAAATATACAAGGAACCCCTGTAACTTGACAATAAAAAAAATCCAATTAAAAAGCGGACAAAGGGCTTGAATAGGCATCTCTCCTAAGGTGGCCAATGAGCATATGAAAAGATACTCAACATCATTAATCAACAGAGAAGTACAAATCAAAACCACTATGAAAGATCACCTCATATCATTAGGATAGTTGGTATTTCACAAAACCACAGAAAATAACAAGTGTTGATGAGGGTGCACAGTCTCTCGTGTATTGTTGTTGCGACTATAAAATGGTAGAGCTACTACAGAAAACAGTAGGGAGATTCCTCAAAAAATTAAAAATAGGGGCACAGTGGCATGTGCCTATAGTTCCAGCTACTCCAGAGCCTGAGCTGAGAAGACTGCTTGAGGCCAGGAGTTGGGGACTGCAGTGTGCTATGATTATACCTGTGAAAAGCCACTGCACTCCAGCCTGGGCAACATAGCAAGACCTGAACTCCTAAAAACAGATAAAAAGTTAAAAATAGAACAACCATATTATCCAGCAATCCCACTTCTGGATATATATTCAAAAGAACTGGAAGCAAGGTCTCAAGGAGATATTGTACACCCATGTTTATAGCAGCACTATTCTCAATCACCAAGGGCAGAAGCAATTCAAAGATCCATCTACAGATGAACGGATAAACAAAATATGGAATATATAAATACATCAGAATATTATTCAGTCTTAAAAAAAGAAGGAAATGCTGTCACATGGTTACGACATAGATGAATCTTGAGGAATTATGCTAACTGAAATAAGCCAGTCCACAAAAAGACAAATACAGTATGATTCCACTTATAGCAGTATCTAAAGTAGTCAAATTCATAGAGACAGAAAGAATGGTAGTCACAAAGGGCTGGCAATAGGGAGGAAAGGGGAGTTGTTTAATAGGTATAGAGTTTCAGATTTACATGATGAAAAAGTTCTAGAGATCTGTTTAACTGAATATACTCTACTGACCTATATACTTAAAAACGGTTAAGATGGTAAATGTTATGTTATGTACTTTTTACCATAATAAAAAATGAAGAAATTAAAAACAGCATAGGTGAGAAGCAAGCAAAGCTTATGAAGTAACCTAATGGGAAAAGAAGCATAAAGAGTAACTTAGGCCCTCTGGAGCATATGAATCAATTCAATGTAAACATTTATGGCTCTACACAGGCACTGCCCTGGGTTCTCTGGGGGGTATAAAATGAATGGGATGCAGCCCTGCCTTAAACTGACAACCTATGAAGAAGACATACTTGGCACTAAACTATAATATCAAGTAGTATATGGCAAGCCCCAGACTAGAGGTGTAAGTACTGTACAAGTATAGAAAAGATACAGTTTAATTCCCACACTAAAGATGGAAAAAAAACACCTGTATAAAAATATGAAGAAATGTATCATGTGCCAGGCAACACTTCGACGCTGCAGAGAGAGAAAATTGCCAATGCTGCCCCAATGAGCTCAAGTAACAGGCAACATTGTGAGAAATGTTACAAGAAAGTTAAGGGAAAAAAAAATAAGAGGTGGCATTTGAAATACACCTAGAACCCACCCTGGGGTGTGGGTGATGGAGGAAGAAGGTCCCCAGAGGTGTGATCTAAAAGATGAGAATGGTAAACAAAAAAGAGTTAACTGAGCAAAAGAGCAGAGATATAAAATGGCATGGCTTATTCCAGGACCCACAAGTGTTACTATAGGGCTAGAGAAGCAGGAAAGCAGGACATAGGAATTGATTCCAAAAAAAAAAAAAAAATAAGATGAGATACAGTGCTTAAGCCTATATAATGCACACTCTTTATAAAGTTGAAAAACCAGAAATAGCTTAAATGTCCAAGAATGGGGGAAGGGTTAAGTATGTTAGGCTACAAACATACTATGAAATAGCCTGCAACTATTAAAAATGATCCTGGACCAGGCACAGTGGCTCACACCTGTAATCCTAGCACTCTGGGAGGCCAAGGCGGGAGGATCGCTTGAGCTCAAGAGTTCAAGAGCGAGACACTGTCTCTACTAAAAAAAAAAAAAAAAAACAGAAAAAAAAATTAGTCAGGCAACTAAAAACAGGAAAAATTAGTCAGGCGTAGCGGCGCATGCCTGTAATCCCAGCCACTGGGGAGGCTGAGGCAGGAGGATCACTTGAGTTCAGGAGTTTGAGGTTGCTGTGAACTACGATTGCTAATGCCACAGCACTCTAGCCTGGACAACAGAGCAAGATTCAGTCTCAAAAAAAAAATAAATAAATAAATCTTTGATATGTGTTCATTTATTTTTTTCCTAAGTGATGCTGGGGAGATATATTTATTACAACGTAAAGAGCAGATTACAAAAGAACATAATTCCACTTGAGGAAAAAAATAAAAACATATATAGAATTATATTAAGTCCTTACATACACATATACACCCCTGTAGATATATATGTGCATAAAAAAAGGAATGTAGGAATATATGTCAAAATATTAATAATGAGTATCTCTGTTACATGGCTAATTTTTCATCTTGCTGCTTATTTTTGATTTTTTACTTTTTTTTTTTAACAATGAGTATGCATTGCTTGATGTGAGGGAAAAATTAAGAAAAATTTTTAATCAAATTCAAATCTTAAGTAAATGAACTGTTCTCAGACAGAAATATCAGGCATTATTAAAGCACAGCAATCTGAGGCCATTCAGTATAGAGGTGAATAGTGTTATACACTTCAAATAACCCCAGGATACCATAGTAATATAATACAGGGCAATAAACACTCAAAATAATAAACCCCAGGTTATGAATAAAAGGCTAAATGATGCTACTATCAAGAAATTGGAGAAATATGCCATACAATTTAAAAAGACTTCCATCAACCATGATTCAAATTAAATAGTTTCAGCTCTTAAAATGAACTTATGGTGGTATCAGTCATCTGGGAAATGCACATATCCAAAATATCATATTACTCAATAATAATAAAAGAAGAACCACCACATTATTATTGCTGTATTCTTCTGAATCAACTACCCTGAATGATGTAACATTTAACTGATACTTTTAAAAGAAAAGGGGTAAGTCAAAGAAACCAGTCACAAAAGACCATACAATTTCATTTATACGAAAAATCCAGAACAAGCAAATCCATAGACAGGAAGTAGTTTAGTGGTTGCCAGGGGCTGGGGGAGAGGAAAACAGGGAGTACATGCTAATGGGCTTGAGGTTTCTTTACAGAGTTATGAAAATACTCTAAAATTAGATAGTGGCCAGGGTTGCACAACTCTGTAAATATACTAAATACCATCAAATTGTACATTTACTTTAAAAGTGTGAATTTTATGGAACATGAATTACATCTCAATAAAGTTATTTAAAAACAGAAGAAAAGAGAGGAGAAAAAAGGAAAAGTTGACCAAAAAGAAATTTGATAAAAGATCCAAGATTTTTTATGAACTCCCTTCTCTCCACATCTTTCTTTAAAAAAAAAAGCAAGGAGAGAATTAATTATAGAAATAGAAATCATATATAATTGGTTAAGACTGAAGAGTAAAGGTTTTTAAAGACTATGATTGTTCCAGTACACATTATGAAACAACACACAGAGGTTTATGTTGGAACCTACATCCTAGTGGGGCAGAGACAAAAAAACAAATACATAGTATGATGTTATACAGTCATGAGTTCTGTGAAATATTCCTATCAATAAAAGATGCCAGGCCTTTTATTCAATGAGTTCAATGTTTCAATATCAATAAGACTTGTAGAAGTTCTATATGTAGATTCTCATACATAAATGAAAATAACAAGACCTGCCTTGCAGGGTTGTTGCAGAAATAATTTATTTTGTAAAGCACTTAGCACTGTGCCAAGCACAAAGCAGGAGGTACTCAATAAATAAAAGCTTCTTGATAAATAGAAATATTAATAATATATACATTAACTAAAATTGCTTTTCACTACAGACTTCAAAACAAATGACAGACTCTAGACCTCAAAATACTTCATGTTTTGAAAACACTACTGATAAACCTTACATCTGTAGCTAAATAGAATCCCTAGAAAAATAACAATTTGTCATTAGCTCTGAGATTTACGTAGGCAGCACGTGTCGGCAGCCTACAGTAGTGTTTATTAGCTGCACAGAAATTTGGCTGTTTCTGGAGTAGCAGCCACCACAAGCACTGATTAATAGACCCCTCCCTTCCCACTGAGGCAGCACTGTTTAGAATCTGGTTCTACCAGGGCTATTCATTTCCGTCTCTTTAAGATAATTTTTCAGTCAGGTAAAATGAATCATGAAAGATAGAAAAGCCTGTTAGATTACCCAGACCATTCCCCTCAGGACCCTAGAATATGGAAAATTTTTACAGAGCTATTAATAAACTAATGGTTATGAACAATATCTTAGAGGCTAATCGTTCTTTTAGACTGGGTGTCTCTCATTAAACATTCATAGTTACATTCTGAGTCGTTCAACTTCTCAATTCACTTGTGAATGTTCTGGCCTCATGAAAAAGATGAACAACAAAAAATCAATGAAAAAACTGTCCAATAAATCTGCAGGAAGCTTCAATTCTCAAAATTCAAGTGGCCCCAAGAGTATACTGCCATGAAGCCCTCAACTTTATTTTATTTTATTTATTTTTTAGGCAAATTGCTCCATCAACTAAAGCCCTACATTTTAAACTTAAGAAATCACATGAAAATTTTAGAAAACTTAACATTATCCATCACACACAAAATGAATCAGGTCCATAAAACAAGATTCACTTTCTAGGCATCTCATTTTCCTTCACTGGGGAAGGAACTAACACAGGGCAAAATGGCTGCTGTTTCACTGCCTAAAGGAGGAACGCATGAGGCCTCGATAACTTGCAAACCAGGGAGTACCTAGAAAATCTACAACGGCCAGTAGCACTGAGGGGAGGGTTAAGAAAATTTCCAAATGTCATACACCTAGGTATCCTGTTTGTTAAATTTGGAATAGGACCTTCACTTAGTTACATAAGGAACTTAATTAAATCTCTCAATCTAAAAAAGAACAAGGCATAAAATCAAATTATTAAAAAATTTTTCAGAATGAAACATAATTAAGAGCACACAGACATAAGCTATTAATACATATTTCTAAGTGGCCATTATAAAATGAATTTAAACAGGCTACCAATGTCTTATTTAACATAAAATTCAGAAATCACGAACCAACCACATGGCTTTTTTACCAGCCCCCACTCTAATCTCTGACTTGCTCAGTAGAAGGGAAATCCAATTTATAGTCCAAACCCGAAGCAGTTGTACTCAGAGTTTCACTGCTCTGGAATACTTTCTTTGCTTAGTTGCAAAGGTCATGCAGTTGGTTAATTACCATAAAATTTAAACTTTAACTCAGAGACATGAACAAGCTGTAACCTGTGTTAAGGAAAGCTAAACTCATATTACCGCAACACTAGAAAACTACATTTTCAGAACAAACCCATTCACTGCTTAAAGAATTTAAGAACTATTCTTATACCTTGTGATGTGTGGAAAAACACTTCTTTGTGTCTTACACTTTAAGAATACACGACAATACCATGCATTTTGCAGCATAATTGAATGTCTGACTGTAGTCACTTTGTATTCTGTGTTTATGTGTGTAAATATTCACATATACATAACATACACACATACATGAGTATGCATATAAATACGAACATTCTTAAAGGACATCCTTGCTAAATTAAAAGTTAACTTAGGGCCAGGCACGTGGCTCACAACTGTAATCCTAGCACTCTGGGAAGCCGAGGCGGGCGGATTGTTTGAGCTCAGGAGTTCGAGACCAGCCTGAGCAAGAGCGAGACCACGTCTCTACCAAAAATAGAAAGAAATTAATTGGACAGCTAAAAATATATAGAAAAAATTAGCCACGCATGGTGGTGCATGCCTGTAGTCCCAGCTACTCGGGAGGCTGAGGCAGGAAGATCGCTTGAGCCCAGGAGTGTGAGGTTGCTGTGAGCTAGGCTGACACCCGGCACTCTAGCCTGGGCAACAGAGCAAGACTCTGTCTCAAAAAAAAAAAAAAAAAAAAAAAAGTTAAAGTAGCTAGATGGATTCTTATCGCCCCTTTCCTGTTCTCCTTTAATTTTGTTCTTTCTTAAGATCGTTTTATTTGAAAAATTACAGAAAAGCACACATAAAAAATGTGTCACTCATAATTACCACTTTTTTTTGGAAATACATCTAAGTAAGAAGTAGAAATTCCTTACTCTGCCACTCTAAACCAAATTCTGGAGGAAATTACCATTAAAATTAATGTTTTTTCTATTCTATTACAGAATTTTATATATTCATTTTTCTTTTTCTTTTTGAGACAGTCTCGCTCTGTCATCCAGGCTAGAGTGCCATGGTGTCAGCCTAGTTCACAGTAACTTCAAACTCTTGGGCTCAAGCAATCCTCCTACTTCGTCCTCCCAAGTAGCTGGGACTACAGACGCAGGCCATGATGCCGGCTAATTTTTCTATTTTTAGTAGAGGCTAATTTTTTCTATTTTTAGTACAGACGGGGTCTCGCTCTTACTCAGGCTGGTCTCCAACTCCTGAGCTCAGGCGATCCTCCTGCCTCGACCTACCAGAGTGCTAGGATTACAGGCGTGAGCCACTGCATCTAGCCTATACATCTGTTTTTGTAAGCAAAAATTAAATCATGTTATACACGTGTCACGGCCTATTTTCACTTAACAATATATTACAGACATTTTTTAGCTCAATACATTTATAGCTCTAACTCTTTTAACAGATATATTTTTTGAGTAGTTTCAGGTTCACAGCAAAATTGAACAGAAGGTACAGACTTCCCATATATCCCTTGCCCCCATGTATTCTAGCTCATTTTTAAAAAGGATGAATAGCAAGGATAAATCATAATTTCATTATTTTTCTATTGATAACCATTCAAGTTGTTTCCCATTTTTTGCTATTATAAATAATGCTTCAATTAATAACTGGCTTCACATTTTTCCATAGTACTATTTTTGTGGAACAGATTGCTAAACATGTGATTGCTGGATGCTAGGTTGCTGTTCTGAGTTACTGTTAAATTAGCTTCTTTAAAAAAAGATGATATCAATTAATATTTCCACTATTAAATTACGCTTGTCTAGTGCTGGGCAGTCATCAATCACTTCTCAGAAACTTTTCACTCCTTTTGAGTCAAACTTTGATTTTTACTATCAACCAAATCAATAATCAGTCGTCAAAGTTAAGCATACAAGTTTGTCACCTCTATAAAAAGGAAGCCCTCCCCCGCAAAAAAAAAAAAACCCATGAAATTCATTGTTTAGAAAGCAGTGTTTTCTCTAAAGCCAAGGGATGAAAGAGTTTTACCAATGTTAACAGGCCAAGAAAGTCAAGGACAAAGGGAGTAAAAATTAGCCAAGGTGAATTGCTAACCTTTGAGTCAGCAGTTTCAGTAAAGTAGGAAATGAAGCCAAATAGAGTGGTATATTTTTTAATTGTTTTGTATCTAAGTAATGCATTTCTCAATTATCTATACATAAAACCAGTTATAACTTCAAAAGAGACATCTCATTTATTTTTCTTTCTCTACTGCCTCCTACATTGGCCCTGAAAAGTGAGACATGGGGCTGTGATACAATCATTCTATGGTTTAAAAATATTCCTATATTTAGGGATCTATTTAGGCATCTATTATCTGCACGGCACTGGGTAATAAGTACGTTGCATGCATTACCCTATTTAATCCTAGCAAGAGTATGAGGCTCCATTTTCCAGATAAGGATACTGAGAGTCTCAGAGAACAAAATAACTTGCCCAGAAATAAGTGTTGGAAATACCTACATTGGTCAGGTTCTTTACTCTCCCTCGTTCCAACACATAGGGGAAGGCAAAAATGTGGCATGCTTGTCACCCCTATAAAAAGGACAGATATTACTACTCAGTGACATTACTAGATTACTGATCTCAGGCATGGCCTCAGAATTCTTCACAACACAGAACTCCAACCAACGGGAAGGAGTAAGCATCTAAAACTACATACTGTCCCTGCAGTAACCCCCATGTTGCCTATCACTTGATACTAGTTAATGGTATTTCTGAAGGGCAGGATCAACTTTTGCTATACTTATACATATTTGCACATGTGTGCATATACAACAAACTGTTACCATCTTATCTGAGAAAGGAAGAACATCTGGTTGGCCTGGATTACAGTAATATAGCGGAATCAGTGCAGAGCGGAAACAAAAGTTGACAGGCACCATAGCCTGCTACATTCAACTGTACTCATACATCTTCTCCACAGAAGGAACATTCATCATCGACTCAAAAAAGCATGTATTAAGTGTCTACTTTGTGTCAAGCACTGTGTATGGACCTGAAAATACTAATTAGGCATTCCTAGCTCCCGGGTCTCAGGCTCTCTTCAGTCTGGTGTTTTACTTTGAGGATCTACCCGTAGGCCAGTAAGAAACATCAAACTGTGCTTTAAGGGAAATTGCTACCAGAGGAACTCTTTGTGAGATTTGACTCAAACCAGTTAGTAACATGCCTGTCCCTTGTCTGTTTTCTGTTCCCTATCTTTTCCTCTCCTACCTCCTATCTTCCAGTCTGATGTCTAACTTAGCAGCTTTTCCTCTTTGACCCTCCCAATTTATTTCCTGGTCTACTTCCTGTCTCCCTAGTTCCTTCATGGAAACTGATAATCAGCGGTCCCCAACCTTTTTGGCACCAGGGACCGGTTTCATGGAAGACGATTTTTCCACAGAATGGCAGGGCAGAGGTGGGAGGTGGAGCTCTGCGTCCCAGTTCCTAACAGGCCA
>CAUYSK010091327.1:0-41435 GCA_963575035.1 Avahi laniger | reverse complement strand
GGAGAGTCCCCATCCAGAGAATGTGGTGAAGAGAGAGTGAGAGTTAGTCTCTCTTTGGCTGAACCTGTAGCCACATGTTCCACTACTGTGGTCCAAGAAGTCAGGAAAGGTGGTCTTCAGAAAAAGAAGGAATGAAGAAGAGAAGCAGAGGCAAGAGGTAGAATGGAAATGCTGCCCAGTTCCCGGCAGAGTCCAATCTGTGGGACCATCCTTCCTGGTGCTGGGCTCCCCCAGTCTGGAAGCACAGCTCCCTGGGTAGTCACTTCAGCATACCCAGAGCACTCTTTTGAGAAACACGAGCTAAGTGACAAAAAAGGCAGTCCCAATATGGCAACCATGAGGTGAATCACTTGCTGTGGGCACACATTTGCCCCAACTCTGAGGGGGAAAAAATAAAAATAAAAAAAGACACAAGGGAAAGAAAAACCAAATTAACAACATGGAGGCTTCAATTTGGATATAAACTTGGTACTCCTTCTTACCTAGCAAGAAGAAACAAATCTAACATGTCTTACTTTAAACTGTCACAGTTTTGGAATTGAGAATGTGTAAATTGTAAGTTATGGGTTCAAAACAAAAAGAAGAAAAAGAACTGCAGGCCTGTCTTCAGCAGTACTGTGAACTTCCCTTTTCTCCAGGTTGTGACATGCTTTGCTGTTGTCACTGTTGACACCATGGAAAGAGTGGCCCCCTGCGTTTCCCCAGCCAGGCCCCGCTACCTAAGGCAGCCGTACAGCCAGGACGAGCAAGTCGGAGCGAGTGGGGCTGGAGCGCTGAGAAAGGTAACAAGGCCCCAGCACGCACATAACGAAAACCGGAGCAGGACACCGCACTCGACGCAAGACTTTCACCAAATAAAGAAATGTTTACTCATGCATCGGTGCTGTACACTGAAGGAGACCTTTTCAAAGGGTCACTCCTAAGTACAGTTTAAAACTTCTTGATCTCTCTGGTTTTAATCTAGAAAAATATTTGGAGGGGATCCTTAAGATATTGTGAATTATACTTTCTTAATGGGGGCTATCTTTTGTATCTCTGGTTTGAGAGAAAACGTATGGATGAGCTATAATTTTAACCCATTTTCAAAGCTAAGACACGGTATCACTGAATTCACACCGTTTTCATTTAATGTTCTAGATGACAGAAAGCTAAGACCAGTGGGGAAAGAAATAAAAAAAAAAAAGGAAAAATTTTAGATGATGAACAAGTTTCTAGCAACTGTCCAACAGCGGACCAGGCTGGTTTCTAAATCACTGAGTGTCTGAACTTGACAACAGTTAGGACTAGACCCTTAACTGTCAGAAGCATGAGTAGAAAAGATTCCTGCTTTTCTATTACGTATCCTTGACTATGTGTCTTAATGCTCCAAAATTTAGATATTCTCCATATATTGACAGCTTTACAAAAGGTACATGTAAACACAGCAGAATCAAAACATAAGACAACTTGGATGCAAGTTATCTACATCAAAGTAACAGAGCCAAAGTGCATTAGTCATTACGTCAGGAAATAAATCAAACTGGGGAAGATGAACAGGAAAAAAATATGTCATGAACCTAAAGTTAAACATCTACTTCTCAGGCTTGAGTTTAAAAAATATATGTACTTTTAAGATCCATTCTGAAGAAGGTATCATGTATATGCAAATACATTAATACCCTATAGATTTAAAACAAAGGCCTAGGTGTTTCAGAAAATGGCACAGGAAAAGAAGAGGATGTGAGGCCCTGTGTATAAACAGAAATCAAGAAGTTCACATTCTAAGCCAATCACTTCCCATGAAATTTGAGCCAGCCACATCACCCTAGTCCAAGACTTCCATGTACTCCCAATAAATCATAAACTGTCCTGTAAGGGGGCTTCAGCCTTCTGATAGATCACAGATTGAAGACAAAGTCTATGGAAAGGGAAAAAGAAGAGAAAACTGTATTCATACTTTGGATCTCTCGAGAGGTACAGAAAAGAGAGAAGTCAGTTGATAGCTCCAAACCTCTAAAAGTCATTCATCTTCATAAAAACAGAGGAATAGGTAAAAATATCTATCCGATCCCCAAGGAGAAAGCACTCTGCTTGCACAGGTTTAGGGTTTAACATGCAGGAGCTGCAGTTTAAGCAAATTCCAGAACTCACTTGGAGGTGGCAGCCATCCCAGTGTGGGATTTCTTTACAGACAAGGTCATTAGCTCTCTTTTAGATCATTTTGCAAAGGAAGTCAGTTGGCTGAATGTGAGTACCATGTAGACCCACCTGGGAAAGCTAGATATTTGCCAGTTCAATATGGTTTGACAATAATTTTAAGAGGTATTCTTTTAAAAACAAATTAAAAACACAGAAGTTTTTTTCTTGATAAAATTTGAAGAATAAACAAATAATAACAGTCAGCTTTTTACTGATTATTATAAATCTTTGGGAAAAAAACAGTCATAACTTTCCTCAGTTCCACTTTCTCTTTTTTTTAATATCTTAAAACACTTTGGGGGGTTTTTTGCACAAATCTTTTTTATTGTGGTAAAGTATACATAACAAATTTACCATTTTAACCATCTTTAAGTGTACAGTTCAGTGGCATTAAGTATATTCATGTTGTTGTGTAATCATTACTACCATCCGTGTCCAGAACTTTTTCATCATCTCATACTGAAACTCTCTGTAACAATTAAACAATAACTTCCCATTGCCTCTTCCCCTTGGCCCCTGATAACCATAATTGTACTTTCTACCACTATAAATTTGACTACTCTAGGTATCTTACATAAGTGAAATCATACAATAATTTTCTTTGTGTGTCTGGCTTATTTCACTTAGCATAATGTCTTCAAGATTCATCCATGTTACAGCATGTGTCAGAATTTCATTCCTTTTTAAGGCCAAATAATACTCTGTTGTATGTATACACCACATTTTGTTTATCCATTCACCTGTCATTGGACATTTGAGTTGTTTCCATCTTTTGGCTGATGTGAATAATGCTGCTATGAACATCAACGTACAAATGTCTGCTCACCTCTCTGCTTTCAATTCTTTTGGATATGTACCCAGAAGTGGAATCGCTAGATCAAATGGCAATTCTATGTTTAATTTTTTGAGAAACCATCATACTGTATTCCACAAGGAAAAGCACAAAGAATCCAATTTCTCCACGTCCCCACCAACACTTGTTGTTTTCTCATTTTTTGATAAATAGCCGTCCTAATGGGTGTGAAGTGGTATCTGATTTTTTTATTTTGATTGGCATTTCCCTAATGAGTAGTCATTGTTCCATTTTCTCTTAAAATGGTGTTTCAAAATATGTCTTCTTGTTTTGTTTCAGTATCCTTTTCTGTAGGATAGAAATGTAATCACCACGCTAAGTAAATACTCATGAAATGCTCTCTCTGGGAGTTCTCAAGAAGAACTTTTAATACACTAAAACTAAGAAACCAAAGTTTCCATTATTTTAGTCTCGACCAGGTACCAAAACCTTGAGGCCTGAGCATAAAGATAGCTCCAAAAGTTTCCTTCCAGGTTCTTAAACACTAGGGAAAGCAGCCTTAAAGCACAGTCCCCCTACAAAGCCAATAATGTAAGTTTTTATTGTCCGAGAAGATTAATGAGCTGTGTGAGTAAAAAGCATGATGGTCCCGGGGCTCTGATGAGTTTGGTCCTTTGAGTCCAGCATCACGGCTCCTATCAGAGGCCTGGGCAGAGCGGCTCCTACTCGCGCATGCGCACTGCGTTCTCCCGCCCCACCCGCGATACAGCTACGCTCTGAGAACAGCACAGCAACAGATCCAACCTTTAAAATAACTTCATAAACCTAAGCAGCAAGAGCAAATACAGGCACTTAAACGATTTGGGAGTTGAAAGTCCAGTTTTGAGATAGCTCCTTTTTAAATTCCCTGGATCTGGGTTCTTCTTGCCTAGCCCACCGTGATTTTCCAAACCCTGCAGATCATGTCTCTTTCCCTTTCTCCAACTAAGCTGATCCAACCCTCCCTAGGCTGCCTGGGAAAATTTCACTTTCAGATTTTTTCTCTTCTTTTTTCTTTGTTAAACTGTTCTTCAATTCACAGTCATTAATTCAGCAGCCAAATAAGCATATGCTGCAGACTGCGGTGTGCCAGGTGTCGGGCTGGCGCTGCAGACACCGGGATGAATGAGGCGCGGCCCTAGCAGGAAGGACTTGCTGTGGAGGGAGGCCGCCTTCTCTAGCTTCTGGCTTTATCTAAAGTCCCAGATTATCTCCTGGGGCATATGACCACCTGTTGCTCCTCCATACAGAGGGGGTCACTTGCTATAACTCATTGAAAAGAATGTGGTCCAGTAAAGGAAACAGGCCATACCTCCTTACATGACCTTGAGCAAAATCATTCATCTTAGTGGCCTCACCTGAAAGATGGTGATGACACTTTTCCTAGCAACACAGACCCAAACCAATGTTTCTTTAAAAGAAATTCATCAAAAGCTTTCTTGCCAAACAAACAAAAAAGATAGACAATCTTTTTTCTAAAAAAATTCTTTTTATTTCCTAATTTTTTTCTTTTCTAAAATCCTAAGTCTCTAGCCAAAGAGGAAGCTTTGAAGACTCTGCACACCCTGTCTCTTCTGTAGTAGCTGTTATTACTGCCGAGTCTTCTGAAGAGTGCTTAAGGAGGAGCGATAATGAAGGACCCTAGAGAATCTGAGACTTTGCCAGAACTGTGGCTTGAGACACTATACTACTAAGCCAACAAGAACATAAACAAGAGACAGGGCCTGCTAACTCTTTGACGATGGCCAGAAGAGAAAGGCTACAAGTCTAGTTCACCCTTATGAAGAAAACAGGATCTGAAAAAACTCAGACATCAAAATCACCATTTCTGGGTGTGATGGGATAAGAAAAAACTGAGGGTGAAATGCAAATGCACACACAACTAGAAATGTCAACTAAAAATTTGTAATATATAATGTGTGCTAGACTTTGAAACAAGAATCTGAATATCAGAGACAGCTTACTTCCTACCAGCCAGAACAAAATATTCACACACTTTTATACAAACAAATCTTCCTGCCCATACAGTAGTTCCCTCTGACAGAGCACTCTGGGCAGAGAGCAATAAACAAAATCCAGACAGGAAGTAGCCAGAAAGAATAAATGGCAGAGCTTTCTGGCACTATCTTCTTACAGAGAAACAAGAAGCATCTCTTTATTTTAATAAAATTATTTTAGAACCCAGGCCCCAAAATTACTTGTTAATATGATTACCCACATGGGTGGGGGAAGTTATAAATGAGATTGTAATATTTTGGCTCCATGCCTAGAAACAGCATCATAAAGTGAACTCTAATTTCCGACCACTGACAACTCCAGAATCAGATTCCCATCCAGAATGAAATATGTTGACCTACTCCCTAGGGGTTTCCCTTTCTGAAGCCTTTTCTCATTTTAAAGCATAGGGATTTGTGCTAACAGAAATGCTAGTGAAAATTTCTACCTACCAAAATGAGTTTATTCTTCCCATAGAAGAATGTTTAAAGAAAGTACAATGGCTTTTAACTTAAGAATGACAATACATCCAAAATTTACTTTTCTAACATGGATATCTAAACAATATGTTAAGCAAGACATAAACATTGCATGATATGGTCTAATGTTGTCTGTGAATAATAATTATGCCTCTTGACTTGTGGTGTCAGGTTTGAATTTGCCTAGAAACCACAGCAGTACAGACACACTGCAGGGCATATTATTACTATTCTTGTGCAGCAGAGGCTCCTAGTTGTCTCCTAATACCCATTCTTTCTTTCCTCTATAGTAATATAAGTCTTAGCTGGGCACATGGCTGCCACCTAAAGATAACATTTCCCAGCCTCCCTTGCAGATAAGTAGTCATGTGACTGGTTCTGGCCAATGTCATATGAGCCACATGATGTTTGCAACTTCTAGGTCTCCTAGGAAAGGGGGCGGGAAGCTGGGCAAAGTGGCACATGCCTGTACTCCCAGCTACACAGGAGGCTGAAGCAGGGGAGGATCACTTGAGCCCAGGAGTTCAAGACCAGCCAGGGCAACATAGTGAGATTTCTTCTCCTTAAAAAAAAAAAAAAAGAAAGAAAAGAAAAAGAAGCTACCCTCCCATTTTCTACTTCCTTTATCCACGGTGACAGAAAGTGGAGCAACCATCCTAGCCGAAAGATAGAAGCTATGTGATAGAGAAGGCATAGCAATAAGAGAGAAGAAAACTTTATCTCCAACATCACAGAGTCATCTTCGCAGCCTTGGTCTGTTTATGCTCAGACCATCATAGATGAGAGTAAAATAAACTTCTGTATTGTTATTTTGACCAAATCAGTATTCTAACTAACGCATCTCTTGAAGCACTTTGAATCCAAAACTATCTTTTGTTTTGATAGCTTTTCCTGAAACAGAAAACACCCTGGATTTCTTGTAGGGAATTGCCAATCATGTTTTCAGCATGCATTGTCAAGGTTTGATGTTAGTTTGATGTTAGCATTGTCGTTTTTAAGTATCAATTTTCACGATCCCTGTAATCAGAACTGCAATAAGTAATTCATAACAAGGGGTAGCTTTCCCACCTTTCACTCAGGGCATCCTTTCGGAAGGAGAAAGCCTTCTGCTCTAGCACCCATCTGGTAAAAGGATGGTGGGATATTCCCGGGCACTGGAATCCTTCACATCATTTATAAAATGGGAACCTTACCTTCCCCTCTCCCAGACTCCTGAGAGTGATGAGAAAACAACATTTTTCAAATTCAAGAACTCAAAACCCTTGACTCCATATCTGGACAAAATGGACAAAATACTTAGGTCAATGTTACCAGGTTGGATTTCATAGGTTCTTTAAAAATTATTCAACTTACTTTTAAAAGACACTAAACTTTCTCAATTTTATAATCACCATTGCCATTTACAAAATGAAAATGATAAGTGGCTCCATGACAAGAATGGTGGAAGAGTCAGCAGCCAAAACATCTTGGGCACCCTGAGAATGCCCATAGCCTCCTGCAGGATTCAGTCCTCACAGAAATATTCTGTTCAACACCAACCCCCAGTCACACTCTAGCCAAAATTCCAAATAAGAGCAAACATCGTTAACCCATTCCACATGCCAGGTAGTTTTTTTCTTATTTTAGTCAGAGAAATGCTAATGCATTTCCTGAAGTAAAAGCTTTTTAAAAATGAAAGCTTGGGCTGTCTCTCTCTCTTTTTTTTCTTTTCTTTACTGCCTCTGCCTTGTCTAATAAAAATGACTGAGTGTTTTGTTTGGTGATTCTTTAACTCCTAAGTGTAGGATTTCTCATATGCAGAGAGTATTATAATTGAGACCATTTATGACCACAGCATATCAAATATTGTCATGAAAATACCACAAACCAATGGATGTAACTTTCCTTTAGCACTTGAAAGAGCACAGAATTCCATAATATTAGAAAGAAAAATAAAAGAAAGGGTTTTTATAATATTGCAACCCTTTGGTCTTATTAGCAGTATAACATAAGAATTCCAATCTGAACAACCTATGTCTTCACAAATTGAAATCCAGTAGTAAAAGTATTTTATCACATCCTCCAAGGGCTAAAATTTAAAGCATATGACATATCCCTAGAGAAAAATGACCTTCAGTAAAAAATAATAAATCAAATGCTCACTCTGCAAGCAGAAAGTCACAAACTGTATAGCAGATAAGTAGAAAGCCATACATGAAGGCTTTGTGCTTCAATGGCAAAGTGATTGCTCAGGCAAATGGAACCTGTTTGAAGGGTGGCCACCTGGCCAGGCTGGACCCACAGTCTTTCAGGGGCTTGACTGGAGGTGACTATCTAAAGAATTTTCTACCAAACACCATCATTTCCAGTCCTTTCTGATTAAGGACCAAAATAAAAGCTCAGTAGCTATTTCATTTTGATAATTTTTAGAAAGCCTCAAATAACAGCTAAGAGCTTTCTATAAGTATGCCAGAGGAAAAGGAGAAAAAATAGAAAATCACAGTTGAAACTGCATCCTTAAGAGAGCCAGTTAAGCCACTAATATACAAGCAAGGCTCAAGTCCATGGATGAGGAATTCATTTCAGGACTCATTACACAAACATTAAATCATTCCATTTTTTACCTTTTATATTTAAAATTTGGGCTTTTTCTTACCTTTTTCTTTATATAAAATGAATAGCAGTCCCTAACAAGGGGACTTGAACTTGGAAATGAGAAATCTTCTGGCATGGAAATTCGAGAGTGTCACTAGCCCCTGTATAACCTCAGGCAAGTTATTGCACCTTTCTATTCCGCCATGTCCCCGCTAGCAAAAAGCAAACCACACTTCCTGCTTGCTGTTGTGATGAAAAGCAAAAAGCCAAAGTAAGTCAAGCCCCTCGGAGACATTCAGTGTGGTACATGACATTCACAGAGTCAGTTTTTGAAAATCATAGAAATAATCTCTTTCATTTAATCTATTCACAACATAAAAAAACCTCCTACATAGTCTATTAAAAATAATAAAGGGAAAAATCTTGACCCTCTCAGGTCATGGAGAATTACTTATTCTAGTCTTCTAGATTAATCTCCAAAAGGACAGAGATTTTTGTCTGTTTTGTCCCTAATATATTCTCAACACCTAGAACAATGCCTGGCGTAGAGTAGGCATTCATTAACTATTAGATGAATGGATCAATAAAGGTTTAGTCTGAATGTGGAAATGCTTTTTATTTTAGCCATTCTAGTTAGAAATCTTAAAATGTATAGTAGCACTTTTCCTTACCTTCTTGAGAAGACTATAAAGACCTGAATCACACATTTTGCAGATGGCTAAGGATCACCATTGTGAATATCCTATATTTTAAAAAGGCTCTCAGTGTCTTTTAAAATACTATATCACTCCACAATTTTTTATGTAATTTTTCAGCTCCTCTGTGTGTTTATCACTTTTCCCACCCTTCTCTTTCTATTAGGTTGTCATTTCTCTCTTTTCCCTATTGTAAAAGTACTGCCTGTAATTGGCTGTTTCTAATTTATGGTGCACTTAAAAGCCAATTAGCCACAATTTATCAGACCTGTGTCTAAAGTAAGAGTACAGGGCTCTAAGGGATGGCCTGAGGCTTTCTCCTAAGAATAAAGAATGTGATTTTTAGACTTTGTAAGGTCTGTTTTTGGCTGATCATAATTGTGTTTCTAATGCTTCTTGATTCTCCACCCTGTTCTGGATAGTTCAGAGGCCAGAGGGCCACATTCTAAGAGAGTGTACCAAATAAACTCATGCTGAGATGACAGGCCCTGGGGCTAAGAGGCGACCAATCCATTAGACGGGGTTTCTGAAAATTACGGCCCCTGGGAACTAAGTTATCTTAGTTCTATTAAAATTCTATTATAACTAGTTATCTAAGTAAGCAGGTAGCCAGGGCCAGAGTAGGGGTGTCCAAAACCAGGCACCAGGAATGCAGGGAAGGCTGCCTGTCTGTGCCGAGTTTCCGAGGGAGAAAGCCATTCCAGAGGAGATGGGGGCCCAGGAGAGGCACCACGGGAGGAACTGAGAGAGTCCTCAGAATCAGGGGCCAGGTAGGAACCCCAACTTGGGAACAAAGCCGGAGCCCAGTTTCCCAATACGGAACACAAAACGCCAGACTTGACACAGAGTCCCAGGGTTGGGCTGGCGCTCCTTAAATCCTCAGAGCCAGAAGGAGCTCTCCAGGGAGGGGTCGCAGGTCTCAGACGGTGGCAAGGCTGAGGAACCAGCACAGGCTTTATGACAGGAAGAGAAGGGCAGAGGGGGCCAACCACCTCCTCCGCCATGGCCTAAGGGCATCACAACGAGACGCGCGAGGTGGTCTGTGTGTCTGAAATGCCCACATGGCTGAGCAGTGAGAAAACCTCGCCACTAGGCGGGTGCACAGGTGCACCAAGGAGACGACTGGCCGGCCGGAGACGCAGTTGAGCGGGATAAGCCAGAAGCTTTACAGCCAGCCTAGAAGTCCTTCCATGCCAGGCCTTAGTGTATGTGCCGTGAAAATCTATTCATCTTTTGGAGAGGGGAATAGCAAAGGTGGAAGTAGTGGCTGAGGAAGCTAATCCGGAAGGACCAGCATTCGAGAATGAACTGGGGGAGGGAAGTAGAAAGCAAAGAGATCACATAGGCAACAAAAGGGTAATCCAGAAACACTGTGATGAAGGCTCTGACAATTTTCAACCTCAGGTGAGAAAAGAGAAAAACTGTCATTTATTGTGACTTTCTGTGAACCAAGCACAATGCTAGTACTTTTCACATTCATTATCTCATTTATTCCTCACTTTAAGTCTGCAAGAGAAGTATATATTATAGGTGAGGAAATTAAGACCCAGAGAGGTGAAGGGAATTATATATAGTAACACGGTGTGGTTGACAGAGGGGAGATTCACTCTGGAACGATTTGATTCCAAAATCCCTACTTGCACCAACTGATATGCAGAGAGCAGTGATTTTAAGAAAAAGGCGGGGAGGGGGGGCGAGCAGAGGGGCTGTGTGTTTGCATGCATCTGTTTACAGGGCTTGAGGAATAGCCTGGACTAAGGCCTTCCCAGTATGCCCTGCCTTCAAACAACACAGTGGAGATTCCATCAGACAGGAGGATCTTGTCCACAAGACACCTCCCTAACATGGGAAAAAAGCATTTTTAAATGGTATTTTAAATATTAATAATCTAAATCTACCTATCTAATCTGTGTATTGATTGCTCAGGGGTCTTCAATCATGACCTATCTCGAGGAATCTTAGATTAAGACCAGTTTGGGAAAGAAATGTGATTCTTAGATAAAATAAGAAATGCATATTAGAAAAAAAAAATCCAACATGTCCATGAAAAACCATTAAGCTGCGGGGTACTGGAAATGTGCTATTTCTTGATCTGGGTGCTACTTATACAATGTGTTTATGAAGATACATACATATTACATATGCTGTCTTCTGTATGTCTAGTATGCTTCAGTAAAGTTTTTCAACTGCCAGAGCAGAGTAATATTTTATCCCTGCCCTGTTCCAATGTAAACTGGCCTTTTATAAATAAGCAATAAAGCAGGGAAAGTTTGAATATGGAGATGCGAGCAGTAAGACTCCTCTCTCCTAATGGAGATGCACTGAGAAAAGCACTCTACTCATAACCAGAAAGCTGTTGCCTTGGAAACGGGAGCTGTAACTACTGCAAGCACACCTCGGGAGCAAAGATGGCCAAGATCTATTTCAATTCTTAGATGCCTCGAGGAACCGCGGATGGCTGGAACCATGGAAGATAGCCAATCTGGAGTAATGGAGAAGCGCATGCCAGCATTAGGGAGGCTGCAATTGAGAAAGGAAAAGGCGGGGGGTGAGGGGAGGAAGGAGAAGAAAGAATTCAAGTATAACAAGGAAAACCTAATCCAAGAGCTGTACAGCTGAAAAACTATCGGTGTCATTTATCTCAGACATGCCACCCTCTTTAGCTCATTGTCCGCTTTCTACCTGTCATACCGTGCTAGGTATAAGATCAGCTCTTCTGCAGCGAAAGACACACTCAAAGTGGCCCCCTGGAGGTACAAGAACCCTGGAACAAAGTAGGGGAACAAATTAACCTCTGTGTGAAAAAAGGGTGCAGGAAGCTTCAGAGAGAAGGTAGCATTTTCGAGCTGGAACTCAGAGTATGTAGGAGTTCCCCGGGCAGAGAAGGTTGAAGAGGGACATCCCAGACAAAGGGGATAGCAAAGGACAGAGGCATGAAACAACACGTTCTGTTTCTCAGCAGGGTGGCTACCTGCATTCTGGGTGGGACACTTGCATGTCTGAAAGACCGTCCCACACACTGCAAAATATTTGTCATCTCACATGCCACCCACTAATTGCTGGCAGCAGCTCCCAATCGTTATGACACCTAAAGTAATGTCCCCCACATTTCCAAATGTCCTCAAGATGGAGGGGATGCTATTGTTCCCAGCTGAGAAACCCAAGAACTTGGGGGAACAGATGTGTGGCTGGTTCAGGGTTTGAGGGTAGAGAGGGCCAGGAGTTCAGGATGAGAATACACATGAGGACCAAAGTGAACACCTCGCATGCCCCACCAAGAAGTCAGACTCCACGCTGTACTCGGGGAAGAAAGAACGGATTCTAAAGCAATTACGTAGGAGGCCAAACCATCAAGACTTGGCAACTAGTGGGATCTGAAGAGGTGGGGAAGAAGAAAGAATGGAAGAATAAAGAATAACCCCCCCAGTTTTAAGCTTGGACAACTGAGTAAACATTAGTGGTACCAATCGATGTCATGAATATAGGAGTAAGAGCAGGAGGGAGGGGGTTGGAAAGCAAAGGTAGAAAATGAATCTGAAGCCCTTAAGGGGTATCCAGTGAAATTTCTAAGAAGTAATAAATAGCAGACTAAATGTAGAGGAGAG
The DNA here is from genome assembly GCA_963575035.1 of Avahi laniger. NCBI lineage: Eukaryota > Metazoa > Chordata > Mammalia > Primates > Indriidae > Avahi > Avahi laniger. The sequence goes on along the minus strand of CAUYSK010091327.1, from coordinate 29,077 downwards.
ACATCTGGGTTGAGATAAAAGAAATCTTAGCATTTAGTTGTAAGCAGTGCCCGAGCCATTTCCCAAGGGCCCCCCAGAAAGGTGTTCCCAGACTTGCTAAGCAAGCCTTGGAAAGGAGGAACTGGAGATGAGAGCTGAGAACCTGGAGCCGGGCATAGCCAGCCAGGCACCAACACGGCAGAAAGTGGGCACAGGCAAGCAGGAACGGGGGAAGTGGAGCCGGCCGGCAAGGTGCAGGGGAGCAGAGCAAGGAAAGGCTGAAAGCACACGGTTGGGAACCAGCTACCGCACGCTGGTGTCCACAGCCATCCTTTCTTGCGGATCTTGGCACACTCCGAACAGTGGCTTTAGAAAATAATCTTACATCTCGACCCAGGTCATACACATCCATGCACATCAGGGCTGGCTCCATGTCCGTGCAGCTGCAGAGGACCCTGTGCCTAGAAGGGTCCAATTCTTGGTTAAATGCTCTGCTGTTGCCGCCTTGAAATTCTCAAGAATTTTTCAACAAGTATTTTCATTTTCGTTTTGCATTAGATTCCACAAAGTATGAGGCTGGTCCTGACACACACACGAATGTACAGCTTTAACAAAAGTTTCATGAAACGATATCTACCTGCTATAATCTGATATTTGTGCCCACCCCCACTAAATTCATACGAAACATTAGTATTAAATATTAAGAGGTGGAATGTTTAGGAGGTAATTAGGTCCTGAGGGAAGAGCCCTCAGGAATGGGATTAGTATCCTTATAAAAGAAGCCTGAGGGAACCTGTCGACCGCTTCCACCATGTGAGGACTTAGCAATAAGGCGCCAGCTCTGAAGCAGAGAGCGGGCCTTCACCAGACACTGAATCTGCTGGTGCCTTGATCTTGAACTTCCCAGCCTCCAGAACTGTGAGCAATCAATTTCTGTTGTTTATAAATGATCCAGTCTAAGGTACTTTGTTATAGGAGCCCAAAGAGACTGAGACATTACCCTATTACATGTGATATAAAATTATATTCTTGCTTCTATTTTATCATAGCCCATTAAATTCACAACCCACTAATGAATTGCAAATGAGAGTTTTAAAATACTCTTACTGCACTCCAGCCTGGGTGACACAGCAAGACCCTGTCTCTTAAAAAAAAAAAGCTCTCTTAGTGAGGTGCCACAGTCTGAATGTTTTTTATGTCCCTCCCAAAACTTTATTTCCCTCCCCGACAAAATTCATACGTAGCAGGTAGGGGTCTTTGAGAGGTGATTAGGTCATGAGGGCTCCAACCTCATGAATGGGACTAGCGTCCTTATAAAAGAGACCCCAGCGAGCTACCTAGCCCCTTGCATTATGTGAGATCACAGCAAAAAGTCTGAAGTCTGCAACTGGAAAAGGGTCCTCACCAGAACCCTACCGTGCTGGCACCCTGACCTTGGAATTGCCAGCCTCCTGAACTGTGAAAAATAAATTTCTATTGTTTATAAGCCACCCAGTTTATGGTATTTTTTTATTATAGTAGCAGCCCAAATGGGCTGAGACAAAGAGTTAAGCCAAGACTAAAGAATTTATTTTGTTTTGTTTGGAGGGTGGAGCCCTCCTGGATGGGATTAGTGCCCTTATAAAAGAGACCCCAGAGAGCTCCCTCGCCCCTTCCACCATGCGAGGACATAGAGGGAAGACAGTCATCTCCCAACCGGGAATCAGACCCTCAGCAGACACCAAATCTGTCAGCACCTTACGGCAGGCAGCCTCCAGAACTGTGAGAAATAAACTCCTGTTGTTGATGAGCCACACAGTGTCAAGTGTTCTGTTGTAGCAGCCCAAATGGACGAAGATACCCACCGCCACACTAAATGTAAATCATTTATCTGAATTATAAATAACCATATATTAAGTTGTAAATGACTAGTTGCCATTAAGTTATGTCTTACAGGTATTTGATTAAATATATATTAACTTAGATTTTGCAGTTTTCTTATAGTATTCAAAAAGCCAATAGAAACTTTCTTTTTCTGATTTTAGACATGTTTTTAGGCCTTTGAGAAGCTCATAGGCCCAAGGTCCATGATTCCTAAATATCACCCAGGCCCGCATCCCTCTGGGGCTGAAGGAAAGAAGTGTCATTGCGGAAGAGACTGAAGAAAGATGAAGAGGAATAAGTCAGGACACAAAAGAGGCAACGAACTCAGACAGACAAAGAGCTCCTACAAACTGGTCAGAGGAGCACAGTTAACCCAGACTTTTTTTAATGGCAAAGTAACTGAATAAGCAATTCAAGGAACAGAAAGGTGCAAAAGGTCAATGAACATATAAAAAAGGTGTCTGGGAAATATCCGTTTCTCGCATATCAGATTGGCAAAATTTTTAAAGCTTATTAACACCCAAAGCTAAGGAGGGTGCAGAGAAACAGGGCTCTGAGACACGGCTGGGTGGGGAGTGCTTTGCTACAACTTTGGCAGAAGTCGACCTGGCAGACGCCAATAATGAGTGGCCCCAGGAGGAGTATCTGATCTCCCTCACCTGGAATGCTCTAACTGCAGGTGTCCAAAAGGGTATCTAGCCAAAGGGCTGTCTCCTCCAGTCATGTGGTCTCAGCTTAAATTTGCCTCCTTAAAGAGATCTTACTACAGCACATCTTGCTTTATTTTTCTCATAGCCCCTATCTCTAGCTGCTATTTCCTATTTTACTTATTGCTTTATCTGTTTATAGATGACCTCCCGCCACTCTAACGTGAACTTTTGGAAAGCAGGAAGCATCTCTCTCTTCATAGTCTCCCTATCCTCAGCTCCGAGGTACCTGCTGTAGAAGCAGCACCATTTTAATAACAAAAACTGGAAACAAGCTGAATGGTCATCCATAGGGGAAATGATTGAATAAATCACCATACATGCATACTATGGAATATTATGAAGCTATGTATTGACCTGGGGGAAAAAATGTCCATAAGACATTGTTTTATGGACACAGCAATTTATAACATACCCATATTTAGTGCCAGGTTTTCATTGAAAAGGAAGAAAAAAATGTGTGAGCAAATATCTTTACGTATGTTCAAATAAGCAGAGAGAAAAGTAAGGAAGAAACACATACAACTGTCCGTATTGATGCCCTGGAAGGCACAGGAGATTTCATTCCTACAGTAAGCATATACTTTGCAATTTTTTTAATTGTTATTTTAAAAGAATTCTGGTCTCAAAAGTGTTAAACTATCATACTAGGAGCAATGCTTGTTTTGTGTTTATTTCACCTGCCAGAGTTAGTGAGTAAGGCTCACAATTCTAAAAGTTCCGCTGGACTCGCCTGTGCTAGCCTCAGAGCCTCACAGTCATTTCCCATTTGATTTGTTAAAAAGTCAAAATTATTCTAATACACAGTAGCAGAAAATGCATTGCCTTCAATTAAAGACAGCAGTTCCCCCTGGGGCACCTAGAAATGGTTTGAAAGGCTTTTCACTGGGCCACTGAGCATCCAAAATGAAGCTGTCCAGAAAAGAGAGAGGAAGAGGGTGCAGGACTCGGAACAGGCCAGCGCCTGGCAGCACGTGCGTCCCGGGGTGTGTGTAGGTTCCCGCGGCAGCTGCCAGCTGGCTGGTTGGCCACAAACATCAGCTGGCTGGAGCCTGTGAGGCGATGTCTTGAAGGCCCAAGGCACTCTTTGCAAGGGGCCCTAAGTCCAATGTCCTTGTCTGTGTTAGGAACAACCAATAAAGGAAAATCTTATCATAAACAAGCAGTTCTCAGGCACAGCAAGAATTTTAAAAATTAATTCCTTAAGCTGATCAAGTGATAAAAGCTGCGAATAAAAGGACTCAGATATTTCCACCTCATGCTAATCTACCTGTAAGCTACTCAACCAAGCACACACACACACACAAAAAAAAACCAGTATGAATGAGACAGGCTTTAGCAGCTCAGTCGTCCCACTGTAGCATGGAGCACACACCTCACACCAACCAAATTCCTGTGAGTGAACGAATGAATGAAAATCATCAAGCCCATGTGGGCACCTGAAATTTGAAAGGCCCACGTTCGTGTCCTCACTGAGACACTAGTTAGGTATGTAAACGGGAAGTTAGTGAAAATTCTCTAAGCCTCAGTTTCCTCATCTATAAAATGGGAATGATAACTGCCCCTGTGTCCCGGGGTTGCTGTGAGGCGCAAGTGAGGATGTATATGAAAGCCTGTGGTCCACCGAGATGAACCGCCCAGATCTCCCTTCAAGTAAGGACCGGCGAGCACACTGCCTCCAGCTGCGTGCTCCTTCAGCGCCTGCCTCAGCTGCAGAGAGTCGCCTCGCCTGAGAGCACGCCATTCCTGCCCTTCCTGTGACAACCTGCGTCTGGTGACTGAGAGGCAGGGATGCAAAGGCCCAGCCATTCTAGCCTGTGACTGCGAATAATTCTAGCCTGTGACTGCGAATACTCACTCCAGGGCTTCCTGCCAGGTTGGCTGGCGCCGTTTCACCTTCTTCCTCTGCCCCGTCTTGCTTCTTCCCTTCCTGGGTGTTGGTCCCTAATGAGCATCTTGTACCCCAAACTCCATTTCAGCATTTGCTGCTAGAGAACCCAACCTGCAACAAAGCCCTTTTCAGTTTATAGTATCCCAGGGTTTCTATAATGTGATAAAGAACAAAAGCCAATTCTGGTTTGGGGGGAAAAAATCACACTCATAAACTCCTTTTGGCATATGTGCCATTTATCTCAAGTATTCAAAGTCTGATTGTTTATTCTTTTATTTATTTACCAAATATGTACAGAACACCTGTGTTGGAGGCAACCTGTTGGGGGCTCTGTGCTGATTATTGGCACATTGGGCTTTCTCCACAGCAGTGGTTCTCAGTGGGGTGGCACTGCCCCGAGGGGCTTTGGAACTGGGTAGGGGGCTTCTGGTTGTTACAATGATTGCAGGGCTCCACTGGCATTTGGGGAGGGGGAGCAGGATTGCTAGAGTCCTAAGATGCTCCAGAAAATTCCTCTTGATGATAGGTTGTCCCACATCCCATATGACTTTCATAGAAGAGAAAAAAGATTTATATAATTATCTGAGTCTAGATCTTAACTCTGCATTTCATAAAAATATTCTCTTTGGTTTTAAATATACTAAATTTTCTAGGAATTTGATTACTCTATAAATCAAGAGGAAAATGTACTGTATTTTTTTTGTACTGTACTTTTTTCAGAACTTTACTCTTTCAAAGAGTTTTTTTACCATCTCCAAAAATCATGACTCTTATAGCAATGTCGTTCATTATTAATGAGTCATCTCTTCAACACACCTATATTGGTCTGCATTTATACTTGTCATATTCTTAGTGACATACAAGAAAAGACTTATTTAACCCTTACACTCAAAGGATATATATAAGAGTACTAATATAGAATTGACACTTTTCAGTTGAGTATTTCTTAAATCCAAACTAATTTACTATAAGAGCAAAAATATAACTATTTCATTATGTCTTTAATATAGCTATGCATGTATTGAAATAAGCACTATTTTATTATAAATTATTTCCATGTTTTTTTCCTTTATATTAGAGTTTTATGGGTTTTTTTTAATATTGTATGTGAGTTCTATTTATCTATGAGTTTCACTTCAGGAAGTAAAGAGGATGTTACAAAATATGTTAAAGGGGATGTTGGGTTTGATAGGTTTGGAAACCACCGCCTTACAGAATTGATTCTAACGCTAGGGTCTGAGGCCCACCCACAGCAAAAACACCCGTGGCATCCATGAAAAATCCAGGTTCCCAGGCTCCTACCAGACTCACAAGGATGTTCTCTGGGGCTAGAATTCAGGCCTCTGTATTTTTTTTCAAAGCTTCCTAGGTGATTCTGATGCCCATCCAGGCTTGGTACCCACAGGTATACAGGAGCCAGGGTGCCCCAAGCCATTCCCTAGCCTAGAGGTGCTCATAGCCCAAAAGGGGAAAGTAAACAGCACATAATTGTTAAATGTCAGAAAGAGGTGCCAACAAAGTACTATCTCTTTGAGATTCAGGAAAGGGAGAAGCTGTCCCGGAGGAGGTGCCTTGCAGAGGGTTCACTGGGTGAAATCCAGAAAACCACGAGAGCAAGAGCATCAACTCTGGAGAGCATTACTGCAGAAGCCTTTACATATATTATCTCCATCAAAACTCACTCTGGGATAAATTCTATTCCTACCCAGGTCATTCAGAAGAAGATAGTAAGGTCTAAAGAATCCAAGTAACTTCACTCAAGTTTTCAAAGTCAGGTCCTCAGTCCTGGAGGACAGGTCTTAACCATCCAGCTGACACTCAGGATTTGGACCAGAGGGAAGGGAGAGGTGGGGGGCGGGGTATGGGAGAGGTCCCAAGGAATTTCAGGAAGTATGATTTCTACCCAAAGCTTCGTCCCCATCTTGCTATTAGCACTGTCACCAGCATTCAGGATGACAACAGGAAATCATCAGGATTGTGAGGGATTCTGAGCAGATTTCATTCACATATGGCTGCAAAGAATGTAGGATGAGAACAGGCATTCAAGACTCACTGATGCTAATGAGCCCCGAATCATAGAAAGTCACTTAATTGAGACAACAGCAAAATGGAAGGAGGCTCAGAATTAGGAGCTCTCTCGTTGCTTCCACAGATCTAGTGACAGAATGAAGCAGTTTCCGCTTAATCAATTCCCACCTAATCAGAGAGCCATCTTAACACGGTGTCTCCCAGGGCAGCAAATTAGCCTGACAGTGAGCCACTACAGCAATCAGGACAGTATTGGTAGGGAGGATGGGGATGGAAATATGCTGGGAAGAAAAGCAATTGGCAAGTGCTAAGGGGTTAAGTGATGTTTAACTAGCTGTTAAATTGCAAAGTGCTAAGCTTCTGTGTTCGAATACAGAAATACTCAACAATGAGCAGAAACGAAGATGAAATGCCTCATATTCTGTTTTTTATTCTGCATCCTGAATGTGCATTCAGGTAGATACACAACTCATTTTTATCCCCATAAAGGGAAAGATGGAGGCTCCTTATCCCTATGTCATAGGCCATGTGGCCCCAGCTGTTATTAGACAAAAAAACCAAAGGATCCCTCTGCCCACCTTCTCTACCCCTCCATTCTTCTCTCTTCTCTCAGTTTGACGTGTAGGACACCAGCAAGCAAGTGCCTCAAATCTCCAAGGTGGAGACCTTTGGCCCTGGAAACATTTGGAGCAGAAACAGGTGGTATGGCCTGGAGCAAAGATCCAAGAGAAGAAAATACCAAAAACTGAAGGAAGAATCCCTGCACATGGACTTCTCATTTGCATTTCGCGTGGTCAGCAGTTCTCCAGTTTTTCCGCATCCCCTCAAAGGTTAGGTTCCCATATCATGTGTTGTGAGTAGGTCAGACTAAGAGCGTTTTTTTTTTTATTATGCTTTCAGGCTGGATAATATTTCATAACCGCATGATTGCAGGGCTGGGCTTAGCAGTGCTGTATTTAAGAGTCGATCACATATCCATCACTCAGCCTACATTTCAAAGACTGCTGAAATATGGCCCCTGAGGATTTAAGAGAAGCTGCTGATAGAATGTTTCCCTCTCCTAACAACACTGTGAGCGTCAGTTCCTAACACAAGCCAGGAGCCCACCTGTGCACAATAAAAAGTCATCTTTAACTGGAAGATGGCCTGAGAAACAGTATCACGATGTCTAGGCAGTAAATAAACCATTGATTCTCTACATCATGGTTAGACTACTTGTCCTAAAACACTACTTTGCACACATCGCAACCCCTTATCAAAAGTCTTCCTTGAGTCCCCATGGTCACAAGATGGACCCCAAGCTCCCAAGCAGGTTTTCAGGTGCTGTCCATTCTCCCCGCTCCAATCTCCCAGTGTCTGCATGAACCCTCCGCTCCGGCCACGCTGCTCACTTCACTGTTCCTGGAAACGCTCTGCGGGGCTTCCTTCTTCTCTCTTCCTTTGCTGACCTCCGCGCCCAAATGCCCCCTTCTCAGTTTGTGCTACCATGAGGCATCTAAAACCAGCTCAAATCCCACGTCCTCCAGAAAGCCGCCGCTTTTCCAGAAACTGCCTGCCTGGAAGCTCTCTCCCCTGATTCCCGAGGGAGTCCTCAGCTGGCACCGTCCACAGACTGCCCTGCGTGGTGCTTTATTTATTTCCATACCCCCCTACAGCTGCCAGTTGCACTGTGACACTCCTGGGCGCAATGTCTTGTCCTGGTTTCCCGGAGTCCCACTGTTCGCCTCCCACAGTCAGTGTTTATTAAGCTTTGCTGCCATCATTTTTCAGCCATCGTCACTGTAAGAATTTGGTCCTCCCTAGTACTTAGGGTTTATGAGACGCTTCTGTCTTTAAATCACCTTATTTCTCTTTCTTTCTGTCCAGTCATTGCCCTCTCTTTGAGCCCAGGCATGTGACAGGACCGCCAACTCGCTCTGTCCCTAGGGCTGTCGAATACACTTGATGAGTGTTTAACAGAGAAATCCTAAGAGGTGATTGCTAGGTCAAACAAATCACCTTGGGTCTCACGGGGCCACGTGCAGTCTGCAGACAGGAAACAGGCAACAGGAGAAAGAGATCAGCACAAAGAAGAAGGAGGCCATGGCCCCTCTCCACTGAAGTCGGCGATCCCTACCAGAAACTAAAAAGCAAGCATCTGGAGAGAACATGCGCAAATACCGCCGAGATCAGGAAACTGTGCATGTAACAAAAGCACAAAGGGTTTGTAAAAAGCAGTTGCATTCCCCCACCCCCAAATCATCAAAAGTGCAACAAGAAAAATCGCGGCGTTTTTGCTCAGCACATCTGTTTTCAGTTACCTGTGCTGGAACCAACAAGTTAACAGAGAAACACAGAGATCTCGAGCTGATTGTGGTTTAGATTTGTCAGGACAAATTATGTGGAGATAGAGGGGCGGAGTGTGTAACCCTTGAGCAACCACTGGACGACAGTCTTGGTCTTGATAAGCCTCATCGATGACATTTTGGTGCACTAGGAATGGTACTACTGAACTTGACTGCTGAAAAAGTAAAAGCTGCTGGCTGGGTATGGTGGCACATCCCTGTAATCCCAGCACTTTGGGAGGCCAAGACAGAAGGATCACTTGAGGCCAGGAATTCAAGACCAGCCTGGGCAACATAGCAAGACCTTGTCTCCACACACAGAAAAAAATGTTTTAAATTTTTTTAAGTAAAAGCTGCCAAGGGATATCATTACCACTTGATAAACCCAGCTACTCATGTTGGCCCATCACTAACGAACAGATTAATTTTACCAACTAAAGCCACATGTTACCAGTCAATTCCTAACACAGTCTTTTCCTCCACCTTACTCCATTTCACTACTATCAATACCTACCTAATCTCCTGCTAAGGTTTTGTTTTTCTTTATTTAAAAAACATTATTTCACCACTAGAATGCTCTTTACAGTTAAATTCTTAAGCCCTGGTTCTCTTTGAAACACTGTCTCTCTAGACTTATAATGTAGGGTGGCATAAGAACAAAAAGCATGGAGAAGATGCAATATGCCTCATAAAAGTATTTCCAACAATGATGTTCCCAGCCAGGCATAGTGGCTCATGCTTGTAATAACAGCACTTTGGGAAGCTGAGACAGGGGGATAGATTGAACCCAGGAGTTCGAGACCAGCCTAGGCAACATAGCAAGACCTCATCTCTACAAAAAAAATTTTTTACAAATTAGCCTGGCATGTTGGCACATGCCTGTAGTCCAAGCTACTTGGGAGACTAAGGCAGGAGGATAGCTTGAACCCTGGAATTCGAGGTTGCAGTGAGCTGTGATCATGCCACTGTACTCCAGCCTGGGTGACAGAGTGAGACCTCATCTCTAGAATAATAATACTAATAATGCTCCCTCTATTTCAGTGAATTGAGGATCAGTACACCATAGATAGATGCTGCAAAAGGGGAAAAGAGAGAGGAATTAACACTGTTTACTCTTCTATAAAGTCCCTCCCTATCTGGTATCTGCTGTCTAGTTAAATAATAAAATACTGATATCATTGAGCTACTCTAAAACAGCGCAATATTAGAAAACCTTCCATACCAAAATCCGAACCCTCCCTTATCAGACATTGTCCTGACCTACTCAAGCCTAATATGGTCCCCAAGCTTTACTTCCCCCTTTATTGATCCTTCATTGCTGCAGACATGGTTGCAAGAGGGAAAATGTGGATGTCGGGAGGTTGCTTGGTGGGTACAACGTGCATCGCTCCCGTGATGGATGCACCGAAGGCCCTGAGTTCACCACAGGGCAACATATCGATGTAGCAGAACTGCACTTTGGACCCCAAGAATATACGCAAATAAAAAATAAGTTTATAAAAAAAATGAGGGAAGATATAATTTTTAAAATCCACTTTAGTAACAGGGATCCCAATGAGTTCATTACTTCATTAAAGTTTTCTAAAAAACTATCACCTTAAATTATCAAAATATGTATTTATTTGTTCATTATTGTTATTCTGGTACTTGATTTGTCACACTTTCAACAGTTGTGCTTCTATTAAGAATATAATTATTTTGTAAGAAAACATTAAATATTTACTATAATTAAAGTCGTATCATACTAGCAATTGTTTATTAATGTTTTACTTGAATTGCTTTACATAAAAACATGGAGATTAATACCGAAATTTCAGTAGAATGAATATTAAAAGATGTTTCCAGAGGGTCTGTGCAGAGACTGGCATAAAGTTTTACAGGACTCAATAAATATTTATTGGTCAAAAAATGGATTGCATTCCATTTCGTTTGTCCCTAGATCATTTGATCATAATGGGCTTTTTAAAATTTAATAGGCCTCGCTATAATAAATTTTAACCAATACAGTATGGTGTCACTTGTCCTATGTTGGACAAGGGTAACAAGTCCCGAGACAGTGGTCATCAACTTCTCTCACCAGTCTCCATGTGCTGGCAAGAGAAACTAACCTATCCTGTGGGCTGGGGAGAATCTAAGTGAAGCTTAGAAGCTTACACAAAAATACACTTCCATAAAAGCATTCCTATGATGTTTCCTTCTCTTCTAAAAGAATTATTTTTAAAAAGTTCCCAAACAGATGTAAAATACCACCAGTTTTAACTTGCCAAGTAATAATCTAGAAGATGCTATATTTTTAATTCATAAAAGCAGAGTCCTGTGGTATATTCTCCACCTACTAACATAGGTAGTCCCTTCCCTGACCATCTCTCTGGCTTTTCCTCTCACTTAGAGTACTCACCTACTTGCACAGTTTTAACCACCATCTATACCAGTTATTGTTCAATCCCTTTCAAATAGTTCCTATTCACCTCCCCCAAATGTCGAAAAGGTAAAAAGTTGGGCTGGCTCAATTCTTTTCCACCCAACCTTTTAAAATTCCTCACAACATGCGTCCTCTCTGTTTCACCTATCAACATCCCGGGTGGCCCTCAGGCCTGCCATAGACTGCCAGGTCCTCACTGTGACACATCAGAACACAGCAGCCCCAGCAGAAACTCTCTAAACCGTGCCAGACTCATCCTCAAACACTTAAATACACACTGCTGCCCACCTCACACCAGCCTGTTACTATAAACTTCTCAGTCTAGCATCCTAGATGAACAAACATCATCAGCAACTGTTCCTCACCAAGTCTTTCAGTCTTCTTTCTCCAAAGCTTCCAAGTAAAAAAACTTAGTTGGAAAACATGGTAGACATTGTAGTTACCATATTTATATCAGAATCATCTCACATGGTTTTAGATAGAACACTGATTTCACTAACATTAGCACCTATCAACAAGCCTCATAATATGAAAAGTTCACTGTAGATTTAAATGAGATTTAAACTTCCCTTCCACTGCTGGGAAGAAAATGAGGGAAAGTTATAAACAAGAAAGTAGCAGTTTTAAATTACTAGGAGGCTTTTAGGGTAATATATCATACACATTTTCACTTCCAAGGAAAAAAGTTTGCCTGTATTCCTTTAATAGAGGAAATACTAGACAAACTGTGCTCCATTACATTATCTGCCAAAATACAGTTAGCAAGTTAGCAACCTCATTTCCTCATTTTCCAAACACATCTGCTGATGGAGTCAAGAGGTACTTTACTCCCCATTGCTGGCTTTGGAAATTACCAGGCTCGAAAAAGAAATGTGATGTAAATTACCTGGAAGTGATGTCTTACACAAGGGCTGACAATGGTTTTCCAGTTTTAGTTAAGCTAAATGACTCCCATTTTGCCAAAAAGAAAATGAATAGTAAATTGGACAACTTTCTTCCAGAAAGGTCTAGGACATTGTCTTTTTTGCCAGATTTAGGGGTATGGGAAAATTAAAGCCTTTTGGGGGGGAGGGGAAATCCTTTCAAAGAATTTACAATATTGAGATGTCTACATTTTTTCTAGAGAAAGTATCAGACATCCTGTGAATAGGCATGTAACATGTTCATTTGATATACAATCATCTCCCAAAGTACCTCCAAAGATGAATAGACATTTATACCAGCAACATAAATAGATTAAACTCACTGTAGTGAAATCATTTTCAGAAAACGTTGAAGAACTGCACAAGGAGAATGAATGAATGAGGGTCACTCAGGCCTCTGGCAGGACAGCAGGATTTCTCTGGGTATTCCTCGCATTTTGGTTTCAGAGATTTCCAACTATTGTCTTTCAGGACATTCAGGACTAGGTCCAAGTTCCCTCACCATGAAAATCAAACAACAGAGGCTTTTTGCCAATTCTTAGAATGAAAAATATATATGTCTATGTGACATATACTCTTCTTTAAGTTTTCCCTTCCATTAACTTCTCCAAACCTTAGTGCCTACCACCGTATGGCCAAACAATAACTTAAGGCAACAGATGGTCAAAAAATATACCCACACACACACACACACATACATGTATATAAATACTATATGTAGTGTATTCAAATAAAATTCTAGAAATATGATTCCTCAAAACATTTTTAAATGTTACATTTTAAGATACGAAGACCTTCACTACTTCCAATAGAAATATATTTCCTGCTAGTTAAGCAAGGCTACTTCCATATGACAGAAACAGTGATATCCTAATTTTGTGGCACTCTGAGCAACATGAACCTCAATGACGCCCTAAGGGCTTCACCCTCTGAGCAAATTTGAGTATCACCCAATAGTCTCTAGTCAAATCTCTCGGCCCACCTACAACACATTCTGCAGGAAGCGATGAAAAGTCGTGGAGTTTAGGCTATATAAGGCCTGTGGCCCTGCAGAGCCACATTGCAAAATGCCCATCGATGAGGTCCATAAACGCTCCCACTGCAGGAACATGGCTGGGCCGTGGCAGCCAGGAGTTCGTCAACAGAATATGTCAGATGCCATAAAAAGCAACCTGTGGCACCCAGCTCCCACCGGCTCCCCTTCTGGGTTCTAATTACACTGCAGTCTGCCTGTGATGGAGCAACTGGAGGAAACAGGTTCCAAGTGCGGGAGGCCATGGGTTAAAAAGCAACTTGCCAAACTATGGGAAACATTCTAGTTGATGTTGAAGCTTTAATGCTTGGCTCTAATAGGGTGATGACTCTCACTATTTTCTCATAAACATGGTAAGTAGATTTTTACTTTCTCAAGAAGCTAAATCCTTTTGTGGCTTTATGACTTACTTCTATAACCAAGAGCCTCTTAAGCCATTAATAGCCAAGTGTCACAGCCCTAAAGACTTGGCCTGTTTATTAGTCTCAGGCACGCCCCCTGTCACAAGCTTTTGCAAAATCAACCTTGGTTGAACAGATTACAGAAAAACAAAAAGGAAAGAACACGCAAAACCCCACTGTGGCTGACACAGAACCTGTACAGAGATTAAAGAGATCAATAAAATGATACAGTGTCAGACTCTAACAAAAAGAACAGATTTCAGTGTGGTAACCTCTGGGAATCCTCTGACAAAATCAAGCCTTCCAGTTTTATCACCGAGTGCCAGTGGTAGTAATTCAACCACCCATTCCATCTCCCACACAAAATGCCTGAGCCCCAGAGATGATTTTGGGTGAGTTTGATAGTGGTATCACCCAATTTAAAAAGTAAAGATACAAGCTGGCCAATTTGGCACAAGGAAGAAAGCACTTCCATTTGGCCATTGCAGTTGGTTGGCCAATGTAGTCACTTGCTGCTCTACAAGCATCCTCCATGACACTACTAAGGTACATTATCCTTTCCAAACATCTTTTCCCTCAATGCATTCCAGTCTCATCTTGCAAGAAAATGTAGCATATTTCTATTTAATATTAGTTGTCTCAATTTGAAAGCAGTATGGTTTTATTTAATTCAAAGATCTCCCTAAATGCTATCAAAATAGCAAACAAAATTGGCTTTAAAATTCTTTAAAGGGTACCTAAGGACAGAAAGAATTTCTTTCTACTTCTGCCACCTTGTTTTTTGTTTTGTTTTGTTTTTTAATGCTTCTCTTTACTTCACCAAGGAATACTAACTTAATTTTTTTAAGTGCAAAATGCGTTTTTGCTTATGAAACTGAACAAGTTGGTTTCTATTCAAACTGCTAAAAAATATGTAACTTTGGTGAGCATGGAAAGACCACAGAAAGGAAAATCTCTAAGATCCCTTAAAGTTTTGATATTCTTTTATCCTATTATATCCCATTTAAAAAGAATCTATCCAATTATATGATATTCTGCAAAAGACAAATCTATGGAGGCAGATAAAGGATCAGAGGTTGCCAGGGGTTAGGGAGGGATGAGTAGGCAGAGCATAGAGGATTTTCAGGGCAGTGAAAATACTTCGTATGATGCTACAATGGTGGATACATGTCATTATACATTTGTCAAAACCCACAGAACACACAACACCAAGAGCGAACCCTAATGTAAAGTATGGTCTTTGAGAGATCGTGATGTGTCAGTGTAGGTTCATGGGTTGTAACAAATGCGCCACTCTGGCAGGGATGTCGATAGTGGCAAAGGCCGTGCTGGAGAGGGACAGAAGGAATATGAGAACTCTCTGTACTTTTTGTTCAATTTTGCTATGAATCTAAAATTGCTCTAAAAAATACAGTCTATGTTTTAAAAATACATACCTTCTAGATGTTCTAAATAAAATAATGGTATTAATATATATCCTCCAAATGAAAAAAATGGGTAAAATAGTTAAGGAAGAGGTTAATTTTCCTGCAGCCAGAAAAGGAAAAGTGTAAGAAAAAGCCGCTGTGCTGTAGAGCCTGCCTTGTAACATCACAGGATACTTGGCAGAGAGGCTGTGTGTTTCTGTTTGGTCTAGAGATGAGCAAGAGAGGAACCAACAACAGTAGTCATCAGACATCAGTGTTCTTTTTGAAGAACCATTTTAATGTTGTTGAACACTACACAAAGAAGCCAGACAAATCCATGCAACATATGCATACAACCATACCTCATTGTGAATTTTATACCTGGATATTTTACCCCAGTTCTCTGTAAAATAACTGCCGGTACATAATATCTATTTTCAACTTAGGATATCAGGGGACTTGTTAGCTAATTCAGGAATCAACAAACCGAAGCAGCTGTCAGATGTACTCCCTCAAACCCAAAAATCTGGCGTTTGCCCAAAAATCAGTTATGAAAGTAGGATCTGTGCCTTTAAGTATGAGAAATTAGCTTTCTAATACCCTCATATTCTAATCACATTTTAAAATCTAATGAGAAACACCATTACTTACATCCTGCTATTATTCAATCAGCTGCAGAGAGAGGAACATAAGGAGGCGCACACAGAGACATCATTGCACACATCTGAGAGGAATCCTCCGTGAGCATCAAATAAAGTTGCATATGTTGGGAGAGATAAGTTGCTCAAACCTTCACACACACATACAAAACTGACTTTCATCAAGCACCTCCTCACTGGAATTGTCCTACAGAAACACAGAGATCATGAAAGAAATGTTATTTGGGGTTACTAATTTAAAATATTTTTAAGTGAGAACATGCCTAAAGAAATACTACATTTTCTCTCTACCTTACCTTCAAAAGTTAAAGTTTTACCATCTGTTAGCCTGGTTTTTCCAAATTGCAAGTACAAGCTTTCAAAAGTGAGATATATAGCCTATGAGAGTTGTCTAAAGTGTCTGTCATTCACACGTGAGGTGACCTGGTGACTAATCCCTGGCCAACTGATGGGACTTGGAGAGACATGGAAATGGAGGCCACCCCCATGGTGCTATCAGCTCTGCCTGGGTTCCCGTGCTGGGGGCTTTGTACCCTTGAAGCGCAAGAAGACTATCCAAGAGGTTTGCAAGCACGGGCTCTTTTGTGGGAGTCACATTCCAGCTCCTCAGCTTCCATATGTACACTTCTGAAATATGTACACTTCTGAAATACGTACACTTCTGAAATGCACCTGCCTGTGGTTGGAGGGTCACACTGCTGCTTCTTACACACTTCCCTCATCATCATCTTCCCTCTCACACTTGAAAGGCAGACGTACCTCTCACCCATTCTGATTCTGACTAAGGGAACCACCCCCCAAGGTGGGAAAGGTCCTGGTGCCAACGAAAGGACTGATTTGGAGATTCAAAGTCAGGAGCACTTCCTTTAATTTAACCCCCCTATATCACTCCAGCAATAAGCTATGTTCTCCACAAATACATGAACTCATTTTTTTAAATAAGAAAGAACACCCTATCAAGAGATCAAGAAATGCATTTCAAATAAAAATGCTTTCCTTTGCATGTTTTATTAATAATTTATCTAATTTTATAATATAATTATGGATTTTTAATAATCATTATAAAGATAAACTCGATCTAGAAATTTAACTCTTAGCACCTTAGGATCATATGTTTATTGCAAAGTATCACAGAATAATCCTTTTTTTTTTTTTAAATATTACATTTGGATAAAAGTCTGTAAGAAAGTAGAGTGAAAGCATAAGTTCAAGGAGAAAAGCCGTAAAATTTCCAACTGTCAATGAAGTGCTTGTTTGTGTATTTTTTAAGTCATAATGGGGCACATCAAATCGCAATAGTGGGCCAAGAGCGGTGGCTCATGCCTGTAATCCTAGCACTCTGGGAGGCTGAAGTGAGAGCTCAGGAGTTCTAGGCCAGCCTGAGCAAGAATGAGACCCTGTCTCTACCAAAAAGAGAAAAATTAGCAGGGCATGGTGGCATGTGCCTATAGTTAGGAGGCTGATACAAGATCACTTGAGCCCAGGAGTTTGAGGTTACAGTGAGCTATGATGATGCCACTGCACTCTACCCCGGGTCACAAAGCAAGACTCTGTCTCCAAGAAAAAAAAAAAAAACCACGATAGTGTTTAAATTCCATTAAATACATTTTAAACATCGATATAATGTTTTCATTTTAAAAGTCAATATTTACATTATGTCTGGAATTACATCCTTTGTATCTTTCTAACTTTATGATGAAAAACTTTAGGTATTGACCTAAAAAATGTGCAAGGGGATATACAGTTTTTCAAAATCTTTTGGAGGTGGGGTTGGGGTAAAACATGTTGCAGTGAGCTGCTGGTGAGCACTGGATGGCCAGCTCTGCCTCCTTTGGCGGCCCTACTAAGCTAGATACTTACAGCCCACGTTAACAGCGACTTCCTGTGCAAGTCTTTAAAGAGCTGTCCCAGTTAAGGCCTAAAATCCTCAGAATATAAAAAATGATGAGCAAAACATTTCTTCCGGTACTATTTCCTTGACTGGGCGGAGGTGGGGTTGCGGAGGGGAAGGCTGTTCCAGATCTGTTCATGTCATGACACACTAAGCCATCGACCACAAATTCTGGATTATACAAATTAACAAGGCACTAAGATAAAAACTCCACCAAAAAATTTGACAATATTTTCTACCACCAATCTTTTTACTAGGGCTATTTACCCAATGAAACATTAATCACTTCCCGTCCTTCCTCTCTTCATAGTAATGATCCCAGGAGGAAGAAAAGAAAGTAAATAAAGTAACTGCGAAAAATGGTGGAGAAGGGGAAAACAGAGCCACAGAGACTGGCAGTAGATTGCCCATTCATTCAACAGGTAGTGCTAATCTACTACCAGGTTAGCAGAGCCCAGCAGGCTGAAAAGTGGGGGTGCAAACAACTTCCCCAGAAGTGAAGAGCAAATGAATGGCTTAGCTCCAACCTTCCCAAGTCACACTCATCAAGAGGCTAAACAAGGGACTGAAACCAGAAGTGAGAGGCTCAATGAAGAAAGTCTCCCCCTTCCTTGTAAGAAGGAAAATGAAAGTGCTCATCAAACACATCTGCATTTAGATGCATCTAAAGATTAGGCAGTTCTGTGACAAATATTCCCTTCAGTTGGCCAATTCCAGATACTTCTCATGAAATTCTAAAAGAAAAAAAAAAAGAAAACAAAGCACATTATGGAGGTATTTGGGGAGTGAGGCAGGGCGTGGGAAAGCCTTAGTATTTCAGACTATTACCAGTTACAAGTGTTTTCAAAGAAGAATGAAGTGCCACAGTCTTGTGTATATCACAAAGATCTTCACCCAAAGGGGAACAATGAGGCAATATCCTTTTGGCCTTGTACACAATGGGCTCCCTCTTCTAGACCAACTTAGAAGTGGGTGATACATTCTAATCTGGATAATGCAGATGATATGACACTAGAACCACACAATAATTACCCAGGCGGCAGCCTTCAGTCTTCTATCACAGGGTGTTTATACAGTGTTGCAGGCTGCATCCTAAATATAACAGTAGAAACGACACGTGATTTCATGAGTGCTGTTTAAGAACAGGACAGGCAAATGAAATGCACCTCAAACTGAGCCAGAAAAAAACAAGAGCTCTACCTCCACTAAGAATCAGCAAGCTAAGTAATGACCTCCGGCCTCAGTTTTTCCCTATGGAAAATGGGGCTCTAGTTTGCCTCCTGTCTCTTCCAGACAATTTATAATATTGCTCAGAAAATGTTGGACGTCCCCAGAGAGCTTGGGTACTGAATCACTCTCAATGTTTTCTAAAGTTATTCATTCATTTCTTTATAAATCTTCTTCATAAGCAAGTATCTTCAGTCTTAATTCTTTCTCTCTAAAGGATCAGAAGAGAAAAATGAAGGTGACTTTTAGATGAAGGATAACATGTGTTGAATAACCTTCATTCTGGCCTCACTAACCAGTTCAAGGTGCACATCTTCTTCCAAGATCAAAGGCAACTCCGGGCCTAGAAGGAGTTTTATAAAAACTCAAATGACCCTGGAAGTACAAGAGCAGGAGACAGATTCTCTTTACAATTATAATGAAATGAACACTGGAAACCACACACACACACACACACACACACACACACACACAAACTTATAACTCACAGAAATTAGGAATTACCAGACTTAGCTTCAGAGAGAAGCTTCTAGAATAATGAGAAACATTAGACAAGTAGACAGTATTAATATTTATTTTTTAATTTGACAATTTCCATTTGTAATAACTGTACCTTTAAAATGCGTTTGCTTAAAATTGGCTTTCTGTAAAATTAAAGCCATTTCCATCCCCATATTAATCTAGAGTCTCTACATGGGGAATAGAAAATATTAAGATTTTTGTTTTGTTCTCAAATATAAGAAGAAATAGCTCCTCCCCACATGTTTGGATCTTTGAGTGCATCAAAAGTACGTATCAACTGTTTCTGAGTCCACATCTGGTGGACTCAGAAAATCCAATTTAAAAGGCAAGTGATTTAAAATATAAACATATGGTTTCCTTTTCTGGAGGGAGAAAAAAATGTTTAACCACAAACAATTGTTTTAAAGAGGATTTTTTTTAATTAAAAACATACAAAAAAAGCTAACTAAGCTTCTACTTTCTCCTGCAGAAAATAATAAAAGCAAGAATTCCCATCTTAATCTAATTAAATCTAGATCAAAGTGCACCTTAGGTAATGCTGAGACTCTAAGAGGGTAGCATTCAATTTCTGAAGAGTATGGTCCCACGTCTGCCCTTGGGTTAGAGCGGAGATTGGCAAATTTTTTCTATAAAGGGCCAGAGAGGAAGTATTTTCAGCTTTGCTGATCCTACAGCCCCTGCCGCAACTACTCAGCTTTGCCTTTGTGGCAGCCACATAAACAAATGAGGAAAGCTCTGTTCCAATACAAACTTATTTATGGACAAAGAAATTTGAATTTTACTTAATGTTTATTGTTCCAAAATACTATTTTTTTGATCCTTTTCAACCATTTATTAATGTAAAAACTATTCTTAGCTCACAGGCCATTTAAAAGCAGATGGCAAACCTGATTTGGCCTGTGGCTAGTAGTCTGCCAAGCCCTGGGTTAGAGCTATGGAAGGCTGGAGCAGCTGCAAGATTATCTCAACCAACATTCTCATTGCTTACAGGAAACTGAGGCTCAGAGAGGTGGAATGACTGGCCAGGGTCTCATAGCCACTTTGTGGCAGGAATGGAGTTAAGAAAAATACTATTCAGTTTCCGGAAAGGCTGATCGAAAAGGTAAAGAAACGATGAAGAAATGTCCCTCTTGAGTTCAACACACCAGGACAGGTGATGGGGTCCTTAGAACCAAAGATGTCACATCAACCTAGTTACTAGTCCTGGGAGCTCCCAACACCTACATTCCCACCGTGTAAAATAATTTATTATCTGCTGATCACCACACCCGCTCTGAAGGTTCTGTTTCAGCCTGATTCTTTCCAGCCCTCTGAGCTACACAGCTCTGGTCATTTCTTTTGACGCTTAAGTAATAACGTCCACTTTGGATTCCAATCCTAGAACTCTAAGAAATAAGTATCAATGTGGCTGAAGAGCAATGATCAATGTCATTATTTCAAAGAGCCCCCGAGTACAGCAGGGACGACCAATTTAGCTTCAAGTTCAAGAGCATCTCTAACACTCACTTCAGAAACTAACATAGTCAACCTCCTTCCCACCCTAATTCCTTCTCTTTTTAAATGTTTTTCTCCTCCTATTTTTCTTTCTTTATTCTACCTTTTTTGGTATTGATTCTCATTTTCACTTTCCTGTGACCCTTTTTATTTTGCTCAATACCTCAACTGAGTATAACCTCTGACTGAAATGCACTTTTAGAATTAAAATACACGCACATATCCAATGACATTCATTACCTGTTCTTTAAATAGTATTCTGTAGTTTTAAAAGAAAAAAACCCCAAATTAAAGTAACTTTTTACAATGTATCCTTCATCTAACTTTTTTAATTATGTTTTTTCAGACAAGTTTATGGTTTTCTACCCTGTTACATATTCATTCAAGATTTAAAATTTTACAGTAATGTTTTTCAGACATTCTGCCATGATGATTTTTTATGAAGACTGCTCTATCCACTATTTTGTTTTTACACACTTCCTCAAAAAGACAATTTTATACTTCTGTGAAGAGGAAGTAGCATTCTTATAAGTAATTTTCAAAGTTCTTTTTTAACAACTTAGATCAACAACTGTAAACTCCTCAGAATCTTTTCAACACATTTAATCCTCCTAGATCTACCTAAACATAAGATTCTTCAGTCAAATAAACTAAGTCAATTAATTTGATAAAACCAAAATGAAAGAAAAATGCATTTCCTAAAGTTGTAGGAACCAAAATGCTACGATTCAAATCTAAGTATGGAGACTTCACACAAAAATGAAACAAACAGAAACTCTTTTTTCCAATGCTGTTTAAATTAGAGAGAAAGAGCAGATGAAAGGTCATAAATTTAAAACAAAAACTAACTAAAATCATATTTTCATAGAGCTGAAATTGACCCTAGAAAACCAATCTCTTTAATTTGACAAACGAGGAACCAACCCAAGATTCGGGGACTATTTTTTGAGTGCCAGCCAAAGGCCACTTGCTATACAAAGACTCTTCCCACTTGATTGTCACAACTTCCTCATAAAGCAAGTATTATTATACCCATTTTACAGTCAAGGGAAGTTCTGTCGCAAGAAGACTGACATCGCTAGTTAGGAGCAGAGCCATGCTTACAGCACAGACTCTCTAGAAATCAACTTCAGTATTCTCTTAGCCACAACACTCACATGGAATATTTTTGGAAATTGTTCAGTAAGATACCGCAATATTTTAAAATGTTATATATACAATAATATAATACCCTGAAACTTTAATATATTAGACCTTTTGCTAAAAAATAAAAAGCAGAGCTCCTTAAAAGAAGATTGTTTCTTCTTGGCTGCTAAGAAAAGGACCATTAGCAGCTAAATGTTACATTCACCTTATGGCCCCAAGACATAATTACACTGAAGCTCCAAAGTACCTAAAACCTTGGTCATTTGGCTTCTAAATTACTCAGGACAGTATCATTTACTCAAGTCCCAGTTGGCTATTTCTTAACCTTATGGTCTTTTCTTAAATCTGGACTCCATTAAGAAGGATATGGAAGGATTTTCACACTTGTAGAAATAAAGGAAGCTATTTCAGCATGTCTAAAGCAACGCTGACACCACTGAGGGCAATAACCAACACCCACTTCCTGTGCAGGTAAGAAGAGAAGCAGGGCAGCCAGGGTCATTACAATTGAGACCTTGTAACTGTTTGATTCTTTACACAGTTTAAATAGAAACGTAGTTAAAAGTCACTGTAACGAAGTGATTTTTGGCAAGTGTAATATCTAAATTCCCTTCAAAATATCTTACACTGAAATATTTTACACGGACAAGCAAAATCGAGGTCTTTCTAAAAACACACAAGATGGGATTCTAAGACAGATGTTCAAATGTCTGATTTGAGTTACAAAGTCAATTAAATTAAGTCGATAAATGTGTAGGCCTCACAACTAGCTCAGAAACACATTTATTTGGGCAGCAGAGCTAGCAGAATTGTGTGCTTTTTTGACAAACGATTGAAAAGGAGTCTAACAACTGTTTACTGAAGACATTCTGTCAAGTGAGATTGGAGGACTTCGGAGGGGCGCGCAGGGAGCAGGAAGAAGTAAAAAGAAAAGAGAAGCAGCTTCCAAAAAGACTGAGTCACTTAAATTGTTAGGTGCCCTGGGCGAATGCTGAAAGTGTTGTGGTTTTGTTTCTTGTTTTGTAAGAGGACTCTCTTTTTAAACATAACCACAATATCATATTCACACTTTAAATCATCAAATATCCAGTCAGTATGTAAATATCCCCAATTTTCCAACAGAATTATGGGGGTTTTTGTTTGTTTAAATCAAAATGCAAATCTATTCACTGCAATTAATTTACATGTATCTTAATTCTTTTTTAATCTATATATTTGTATAATATTTCCTATCTTTTTTTCTCTCTTGCAACTTATTTTTTAAAGAAATGGGGTCTTTGTTTTATGTAAGTGTCCCATAAAGTGGATTTTGTAAAGTAATTTTTTATTTAATAAATATATATAAGGTTAAAAACAAGCCATCTCCAGATCATCAATGTCCTGCACCACAAAAACCATCCGGGCTTTAATTAAAGTCCTTGCTGCTCCAGAATACACGTTTGTTCACAAAATATTGCCATTGCAAATAACATACCCAACAGTCTCTTCAAGCAGAGGGCATCATGGAGACAGAAGGACCCATAAGGCAAGATCTTACTTTATGCTTTCATGCTTTTGGGGAAAAGAAGGTAGGTACAGATTAATTTGTAAAAGATCGTGCCCATGCAACAGATGGAAACCACGAGTTTTGCCCAGGCACAAACTCATTAATTCACATTTCCAGGAGAGGACATGTAGTAGGTATCAGAAGAACTCAAGTGGCAAAGATTTGTTAATACACAAACACCTCTCCTACCCAGTTTGGATGCTGGATATTTCTTTCCTTACCTCTTCATCCTACTAACATGAACCCTATGACTCAGTAAATTTAGTCCCCAGGTTACCTGACAGGTACACAACCCGTCACTGGGTTGCCTTCCCCCTTCATCTGTTGCCTAAATCATTCCCTTCCTCAAGTATTAGCTGGACTCCGTCCAGCTTCCTGAAGCCCCTTACTGACTCCCCCCATTTCTGGACTCCTATAAGCCCTAATCAGTACCCCCAAGCATAGTTTAAACCTGCACTACACCTGGACTGATAGCTGTTTCATATGCAGCCTATATTCAATAAACATTTGATGGGCCAGGTGCAGTGGCTCATGCCTGTAATCCCAGCATTCTGGGAGGCCAAGGCAGATGGATCGTTTGAGCCCAGGAGTTTGAAACCAGCCTGAGCAAGAGCAAGACCCCGTCTCTACTAAAAAGATAGAAAGAAATTAGCTGGACAACTATACAGAAAAAATTAGCCAGGCATGGTGGCACATGTCTGTAAGTCCTAGCTCCTCAGGAGGCTGAGGCAGGAGGATTGCTTGAGCCCAGAAGTTTGAGGTTGCTGTGAGCTAGGCCGATGCCATGGCACTGAAGCCCGGGCAACAAAGTGAGACTCTGTCTCAAAAAAAACAAAACACAAAAAATAAAAAATAAACATTTGATGAGGGTCGTTCATGTACAAGGCATTCCGTATCATCTCTCTACTAACTAGACCACCTTTTCCCCAGGGAAAAGGGCCCCTTGTGACACTACGCCTATTTCAGGAAGCCAGAGCATAATGGCTAAAACTCTGCGCCTTGGAGTCAAGCTTGCCCAGATGTGACTCCCAGAGCCATGTGACCCTGAATAAAATTTCTTAATCTCTCTGTTCTCATTTCCCTCATCTTGAGAATGAAATGATGACAACCGCTCTCACTGAAATGTTAGAATTAAATCACATAAAGCATGATTATTGTCCTGTATCCTCAGGCCCAATTCTCTAGGTCCAGGTTTCTACTGATTTTTTGGTACTTGTCCTTACCCTTTGTGGAAAGAGGGAGAGCAGAGAGCCCAGTAGAGTCATTGCTGCATAGGTGGCGCTCATTAAACACCCCTTGATTGCTGGAATGCGAGGAGAACCAGTCTCACAGAGTTTAGGGTCAATATTTCCCATCCCCTAGTGTCTTCCTGATCCTTCACCTGTAAAGCCATGGAACTTGCTCATAATGAACTACAGCACCAACCAACCTCACAACCAAAAGCCCAGTTTTAAAAGAGGGGAAATATTGCCAGAAAAGAAGACAATACATAATCTTTTATCTTTTGATAGGGCAGAAAACTTTCTCTTACTTTTGCTTGAATAGAAATGTGATATCCCAGTACACAGATGGAAGTTCTGTTTACAGAAGTGTTTCTAATTTTTTTGTTTGAACACTTTATGAGTAAAAAACATTGGAACAGGTACATATATACAACATATGCATATTTATTTCATTCACTTAGCAAATATTTATTGGGAATTTACTATGTGCCTTATCCTGTTCTAGGTGCTGAAGATATAGCAGTGAAAGAACCAAGCTAGCATAATAATCTTTGCCCTATTATCTGTATCTCTCCTACACACAACTTTTTATTTTAAAAATGGGGGGAAGGGAAAAATATATGGTAGGAAGGATATGTACCATGGAGAAAAATTGTAAAAGGTGGACAGGAAATGTGTGGCGGGCATTTTAAATAGAGTGGCCAGAAAAGGACTCCCTGAGAAAGTAAGATCTGAGAAAAGACCTGAAAGAGGTCAAGGTGAGCCACGCAGACATGGGGGAAGAGGTGCACAGGCAGTGGAACAGCAGGGGGCCTGAGGCAGGGGAGTGGCTGGCGTGTGCCTCCACAGGGAGGAGGCCAGTGTGGCTGGAAAGAGGAGCCCATGAGGGGACAAGAAGAGATAAGTGCAGGGACTGAGTGGAGGGGGCCTAATGGGTCTGTCCGGTCACCTTAGCTTTCACTCTATGTGAAATCAGAGGGTTTTGAGCAGAGGAGTGACGTGATCTGAGTTCCCTCACTCTGAAAGCTGTGTTGAGAGTAGAACGCAGGAGCCAAGGTCAGACGGGGAACACTAGTCAGAGGCTGCTGCAATACTGCAGGTGGTAGTCTGGCCAGGTTGCAAAACATGAAAAGTAGCAACAAAAGGAATATATAGTACTATTATATAATATGTACTAAAAATATATAAAAATTCAAAGGAAGTTTTTTTTTTTAAAAAAAAGATGAGGTCTCACTATGTTGCCCAGGCTGGCTTCAAGTGATCCTCCTACCTCAGCCTCCCAAGTAGCTGGGACTACAGGTGCGCATCACTGTGCCTGGCTACAGATGATTTTTTTTTAAAGAAATATGGATTCTAATATTCTCTTTCCCAAACTCAAACTCAGTAAACCATCTTGCTCATCCCTGGCGTACAGGCCCCACTCACATTTGGAGGCCATAGTTTAACAATTGTTTGGTTGATTTGTCCCGGCTGACCTGAATTGCTGCCTGGTTTTCTGTGTTTACGCTTCTCCTATGCTCACTTTTCTATCTTCCTCCTCATCTTGCCAATCTTAGACACCAAAGCAAGTCTTCTCCACAGAAACTAACCATACCTGTACATACAGAGGCTTCTTAAAGAAGTTTGTGACCATGTCAGCTGCATTCAACTCTGGGCCAACAGCTGAGAAATGAACTTGTCAGACCCAGGTGTTATTTGTGGAGTTCAATGAAACAGTATTTTGCCTGGGAGAACCAGGGTATTTGCTAAAGCAGCACCTCTGAGGAAGGTTAAGTTGGGCCCCAGCTTACCATAGCTCAAAAGAATCAACCTCAAGGTCTACATGGATTGTTCCCCTGGCCCTGCAAGAAATTCAAGAGGATTCTTAAAGGACCACACTGAGAACATCCCCGGGGGTTCTGTGTCCTCACAACCAGGCTCCTGGAGATCCCGGAAGACAACCTTCCTGAGGAAAGGACCTCTGATCCTGAGGCAGAACTCAAGATGTGTTTATCAGACCTGGGAAACTCTGGAGCTGCCACCATCATGAAGAGGGTGTGGGGAAATCAGAAGTTCATGGAAGGCAGATACTTTCTGAAACAAGATCCCATGAGTTGAGAAGAGACTGACACTGAGACATATGGAGAGTTTTCTTAGAATGTGAGAGCTTGAAAGGATTTAGAGGATTCTCTACCCACTCTTATTTTACAGACAAAGAAACAAAGGCCAGGACTTCCCAAAGCCAGACAACTACTAGAACCACGAGTAGGATCCAGGTCTTCTGATTCTCAATCTAGTGTTATTTCTTAAACAAACTAAAGCAAATAAAAGCAATTTAACATTGAAACTTTTAGAGATGGTTAGAATGGGCTTAAATTTCCATGTCTAGGCCTCAAAAAGATGTTTCTACAAATCTCCCTAATTTTACTGGAAGTTCTGGAAGCTCCCTTAGGGCAAAATGGTCTTGTAGTCTTAGAGATACCTTAGAAAGTTATACTGGGATGTTTAAGGCTCACTGAGGTGGGAGTGAGGGAACTCTAGGCACAAGAAAACCAAGAAATACAAGCAAGCATTGGCTTAGTAAAGCCTGAAACAGCCCAAAGGTGGACTATATGCTCCTTATTAGCGTAGCACAATTAATAGAGTTCTGAACAAATTTTCAGTTTTCAAAATAGGAGGCAAGTAATTCTTGAAAATGATGAATATCATAATTAAAAACTAGATTCATGAATCATTAATTTTAACCTCTTGGGTTATCAATTTTTTTTACAAACATGAACACTAATAAGAGCAATTACCTTCTCTCCCAAACTCTGAAAGCAGCCAAAGCCAAGTAAGTATTGGTAAAGGGTAGTCAAGGGATATTCTATAAAGTGGGTAACCTATTAAATGGATAATCTTGGACTATCTATAAGTTGAACAAGGGAAAAGAATGGGAATTGGTTCCTAAGTCCTTGACACAGGTTAAAACCCTCTTCTTGACCTGAAGTTAACTGTTTGACTTTGTTACCTTGAGAGCCACATTAGAGCTCATCTGCTAATGTACCCTTCATAGCCACATTTCTAAGAAAGACTATAACACGAACCACGTAAGAGCACTGGTCGCCGTCAGAGGGATGGAGGCACAGGAGGGAGAAAGCAGAGCTGAGGCACCGTAAAGACATCCAGTCCAACCTCTTCATTTTACAAAAAAGAGCCTGGAGCCCACAGAAGTTAATCTGACTTGCCAAGGGCTGGCTCATGCACAACGCATGCGCCCTCTCCCTTGTCTTACGCCCACAGCAAACCATCACACTTTCCCCCGTCCTCAGCTGCAAGAGTCAGAATGCTTCTGCCAAATAGCGCCTGCCAGCCCTGACCCACTAACCGATCAGAACCGACGTGTGAGAGGGAAGCCATTTTCCAACTCTGGCCTTGCACCAGGTCATGAAACAATCTTTGTAACGTCTGCTCCAGTGCAGACCTGACTTAAAACAGAGTGACTGGTCTGCTAGTTGAACTAGACCACTGTCACTGTCATGCCTGAGGTGAAAGCAAACATAGTCTATGTGATGTGACCATACATGGAGGTTTGCCTGGGACAGTCCAGGTTCACATCTGTTTCCCAGTTTAATATTTAAGAGTACTCCTATCATTCTCAAAAGTGTCCAGTTTGGATAAAAATGTTATGGTCATCCTAATTCTGTGTAACTCCTAATCATCTACAAACATAAATGTTTGTTTGACTGCATGGTATGTCAGGAAAAAAAAACACTGAACCAGTCACCAGTAGTTTTCACAAACAAAGGGGCTTTCAAATAATACAACCCCAAACAGTCTTTGAAAGGGCCTCAGGAACCACTGTTCAGGCCAATCTTTTTTATATTTTTTACACACACACACACATTTTATAAAATATATCTTCTATGCTTTAGTAGCCTATAAAAATTCACATTATCTTGTTGAAATATAAATCCTTTTTTTTTTTTGGAGACAGAGTCTCACTGTGTTGCCTGGGCTACAGTGCCGTGGTATCAGCCTAGCTCACAGCAACCTCAAACTCCTGGGCTCAAGCGATCCTACTGCCTCAGCCTCCCGAGTAGCTGGGACTACAGGCATGTGCCACCATGCCCAGCTAATTTTTTCTATACATTTTTAGTTGCCCAATTAATTTCTTTCTAATTTTAGTAGAGATGGGGTCTTGCTCTTGCTCAGGCTGGTCTCGAACTCCTGAGCTCAAACAATCCGCCCACCTCAGCCTCCCAGAGAGCTAGGATTATAGGCGTGAGCCACTGCGCCCAGCCTGAAATATAAATCTTTTTAAAGAATGTTTCAGTCCTATTTCTGGTACAAACAATTGTGCCTTTTTGAGCTTATATTTGCTCTCTGTTTAGGGGAAAAGAGGAAGTAAAAGTTGAAATTAAAAAAGAAAAA
>CAUYSK010091324.1:0-12234 GCA_963575035.1 Avahi laniger | reverse complement strand
ATGACTAGAGCTAGAATCCAACAATCCATTTATTTTATTTCCTAATATTACCAAATATTTACCAAACACATGCTACCTGCCAGGTGCATTGTTGGTTATAGAGATACATAATGAACATGATAAGAATCATTATAATTAAGGACCTCATATGCTATATCTTAAAAACAACAACATCCACAACCTAATTCTTTGAGACACAAAAGGGAAGCTTAATATCGTTAGAACAGTGAAGCTTGCTAATTGCCAATGAAGTCTTTTTATGTGCCTCAAATTTGGGAAGGGCAAATACTGTATGTAGTGTCTGAAGTGATCAACATCAGGGATGTTTCTTAAAGAACATGCCACCTATTTTAAAATGATAGTTTCTCTGTAATAGTTACTAATATTACACTGCCACAGTAACTAGTAGTTTAATATTGCTTCTTCTCATACATATGGGTCTACAAAAATTATCTTTAGCCACAATCCCACTAGAAACAAAAGGATTTGGATGCTGAAGACTATGTTTATGCTGATATATTTGGATATCATTTGGGTGTATCTGGGTATATTTGGATTGAGATGTTTGGATGCTAATTTATTCAGGGGTTAAGCTTATCACCTTTTTGACATACCAGATTCTTACCAAACATCAGGAAAAAAATCATTAAGTTTTTATAGTTACCTAAAATAATGCTCCATATACAAGGCCCATAGAGACAATAAAATCAATAACAATAGAATTATTTTTCGTTTGTATATCATTCTTTCCTGGGAGGAAAAATAAACAGAAGAAAGTAGATTAAATAAAGCATAGTATATACAGAATAAACTGTGGTAAAGCCTGCTTCTCTGTGACTTAAACTAGATGCTTTAACAGATATCGACTTGCAATTAAGATACTGCTATTTTTTGAATGTCTGTCTATATGACAATAGAGTTGAGTCTGTGGAGAGACTTCATTTTATTTGAGCTAGCTGCAGAAAGTCTTAGGACATTAGCTGGTCTTAGCTGGCCTTGATGCAAGAGATCTCATAACTTTCACTTGTCTTTTCTAAATTACAAAAGGTTTTACTTGCAGAAAAGAAATGTGGAAATGCCACTTCCCAGCCTAACTTGTGGGGGCGGGGGGTGTCAGTGATAAGAGATGTTTATGAAAATACTTAACTGGACTCTAAAGAGTTCTATATTTATGAAGGTAGTTGTTATTTTTAGTTACATGATACTATGAAGTTGATCGTTCCAAGAAAGATGATAAGACTGATAGCAGCATGAAACATATGCTCATAATCAAAAGTATTTGAATATCAAATTGATTCAGAGCACAGGCTGGAAGCTCAACTGTAATTTTTAGGTTATCTGTGCATTGATCTTGGATTTTTTGCCATCAATGTTACAAAACTCCTTTGTGTTATTTATGCACTATGAAATTGTCTATGTGCAGAAAAGGAAGTGGATATGGCTCAATTTGGTTGAAAGTAAGGACAATGTCTTACCTTTTGTTTTCCTAAAACCATGTAGAAATTTTAAACAGATTCTTCATTGGAGACTCTTAATGTTTATGGTTTACTAGTTTAAGAAGACATGTGGAGAATCTTAAGGGGGCAGTTTTTAGGCAGGACATTTCGAGACCCTTGAAAAATCATCAGATGCTAAGTAGGTTCTATGACTCTCCAGTTTGTGTGTTTATTATTTCAGTCTTCTGTGAATGATGATATCATCAGATTCTCTTTTGATGATGTAATAAGTAGATAGTTGCAATCATAACAATTCATATACCAGTAGCTTCTCTTTGTCATTACCAGGGGACTAGATTTTGTCCCATTTTTAAAAAAGTGAAGGATCCTTTAAGCTCCCTTTGTTTTAGGGGGAGTTTTAAAAGCTTTATAATAAATTTTAAGTTGAGTTATAATTTACATGAAGTAAGACATAATTTAAGTGTACATTTCATTGGGTTTGTTATCACATACATATGAGCATAACAGCCACCTGAATGAAGACACAGAACATATCCATGACCCCAGTAACTTTCCTTAGGCCCCTTTGAGTCAATACTCTCTCCCACCCAGGAAACCGCTATAACCCAGATGTTGGAAGTGATAAATAAGAACTTTAAAGCAGCTATTATGAAAATGTTTAAGGATTTAAAAGAAAACTACATCAAAATGAATTCTCAGCAAAGCAATGGAAGCTATAAAAACAATGGATATTTTAGAACTTTGAAAGTACCATATTTGGAATAAAAAGATAACTGGATGGATTTACAAGCAGATTGAACCCTGCAGAAGAAAAGGTCAGTGAAATGAAAGATAAATCAATGTTAATCATCCCGTGTGAAAAAGAAAGTGATTGATAAAATAAACAAAACCTCAGTGACCTTTGAGACAATATCAATCAGTCTAACATGTATGTAATTAGATTCCCAGAAACAGAGACAGAGAAGAGAGAAAATGTAACAGAAATAAAATTTTAAAAATTTCCAAAATTTGATTTAAAAGAAAGCTATAAACTTACAGTGCCAAGAAGTTTAGCAAATCCCAAACAATAAAAATACAAAGAAAAGCCACCTAGGAAATCACAGGGCAAATTGCGGTATTTTATGCCAGTGGTTCTCAAAGTTTCTGCATACTGGAATCACCTGGGAAACTTGTAAACATCCCAGTGTCCGGGCTTCACCTCATGCCAATTGAATTGGAATCTCTGGGTTGGGTCCAGGCATCAATATTAGCTCCCCAGGAAATTCTAGGGGGGTCCAGCCAAGGTTGAGAACCAGTGCTTCATGTCTCCTACTACTAAGAAAGAGGACTAATTCCTGTGGGCTTCTTTGGATTTTGGAGGCAATGTCCCACACGTGTGGCTGTCCAGCTGCCTCCCATTTACCTGATAAATATAAAAGCAGTGAGCTTCCAGTGGGACCTAGATCAAGAGAAAGGTCTTCGACTGGTCCAGGTTGTAGGCAAGTTACCCTGTCACGACCCTTACAACCAGTCGTATCCTAAATAGTTGTATGGGTCTGAAGTAGACTGGATGGTGGATAAAGATTGTGACTAGCCTTGATAGAAAACTTACAGCGGAGGCCCACTGAATTCCAGAGCAACAGAATGCCCCTTGAGCAGGTAACTATTATTTCCCTTTTTAAAATAGCAGTTACTATAATTTTTTCCCCTCTTTCTTCTTTGTCATTCAGTATTGACTATAGTGTGTTTGGGTGTGTGCGAAATTCACCATTTATTTCACAGATTGCAGAACAGTCAGATGAGCTGTCTAAGGGGCCAAAGGAGAAATGGTTAATATCTGGAGAAGTGGATTCTAAGAAGCCTAGCCCTGTGATATTACCCGTGAATTCTGTTGTCTGCTACTAGGAGAGGGGGCTGTGCTGGAGTAGTATATGACATTTTGGATCATGGGAGTATTTTAGATAGATGGGAAGAAGTGATTGGCAGCCAGACAGCCGTAAGTGGAAAGTGATAGACACTTTGGGAGTGTAAATACCCATCTCACAAGGCTATATCCTCCTCTGAGAACTTCCCCATAGTGTAATCCCCCTCTAGTAAATTTACGCTAAGGCACAGCTGCTAAGAGCAGGAGTGGTGCTGTGCCGTTTGGGTGTTCTTTTGTAGGAATTTAGAGTTTTGAAGGAAGAAACCCTGAGACTGGAGATAGTTGGAGATGGGTCATGTTAATGGCAGACTTCTCGGGGGAGTTCATAATTTTCAACTGTTGAGGCCCTGAGCTTCCCTGGTTCTTGTTCGTGGCATGGTTGTAGTGATATGCTGGTACATTTTTAACAACTGACTCTTAAAAAAAAAAAGAAAAAGAGCCCTAGTGTTTCCAGCATTTGCTGATTCTGGTGTAAATACTCCCACTATGGTCTGTTTCAGGCTACTACAATTATGTCATGGAACAGGGAGTTGGGAAACACTGCTTGTAAGCTCTGACAAGCCAGTAGGAGCTGGCTTCAGCATGCCACTGCCTGCTTGTCAACTCTGCCTTATATTCAGTGGAACTCTCCAGCAGCCTACCAATAAACTCCTTTTGGGGTTTAGACAGCTCCTTACAACCAAAATATCTTTAACTAAAACACCTAACCACTTCTTACTGTGAACAATTACAGCCAATTCACTAAAAGTATGTTCTAATTTTGGCTGATTTTTCAGAGCTATACCTTTTAAATATTTATAGCCATTTTCCCTTATATGCAAAATTAATATCTAATTCTACAAATGGGCATAGTCTTCACTAGTACCCGAAAAAGATGTTTTAAATCACAGCAGTTACTCAGGATAACAGGGTTGTCTTTGGAAATTCCTGCCCTCTGGTGTCCAGTATCGGGAACTACTTTAGTATTAGCCCGTGAATGTTAACGGACAAGGAGGGAAGTTACGTGGCGGTCCCCAACCTTTTTGGCACCAGAGACCAGGTTCATGGAAGACAATTTTTCCACGAAGAGGGGAGGGAAAGGGGCAGGGAGGCGGAGCTCAGGCGGTGATGTGCCGCCTGATTCCTAACAGGCCACGGACTGGTACTGGGCCGAGGCTGGGTTTGCCCGGGGATTGGGAAGCGCAGTTAGAGGCTTTTGACACCTGACAAGGGACTGTTCCCAAGGTATAGACAAGCAAGTATTAAGCATATTGGTTCCAATGTTTCTTTCTCGATGAAGTCCAGGAGGACTTTACACTGGGGTTTCTCAACCCCAATACTAATGACATTTTGAACAAGATAATTGTTGTGGAGGCTGTCCTGTGCATTGCAGGATGTTTTGCAGCATACCTGGCATCTACCCAGTAGATGTTTATAACATCATTCCACCAGTTGTGACAACCAAAAATGTCTCCAGACATTGCCATAGCCAAATGTCCCTGAGGAGAGAGAAGAGGAGCAATTCCCAGGCTGAGAACCACTGCTCTACACTCATGAAACAAATTTATTCCATGCATCACTGACCTTGAAGCAACACTGAACTTAATACGTTATGGCAGACCGAATGAGAACCTAAGCCTGAAGCCTAAGCTATGACTCCTGAGTTCCCATTCTGTGTGCTACAGGAGGAAAAGTTCCAGGTGCCAGATACTGAAACATCAGCTTTTTAATAAACACACAGTTCACAATCGATTTTTTTAAATTAAAATTATTTATGAGGCATGATGGGAGTGGATGTTGATGCGTGCATTCATTCATTCATTCATTAAGTATCTGTTAAGCAGTGCCTCTGAGACAGGTAATGTGGTAGGTGCTGGAGCTGATGCAAAGGCAGATTATGGTCCTGCCTTTCAGGAGCTAGCAATCCTAGAGGGGTTCAATGGGGATATTTTCAGTTACAAGTAGGAAAAAGCCCAATACCAGCTGGTTTGAACTATACTGGGACTTGGGGCTTACACAGTTGAAAAGCCCACAGGCAGTGCAGACCAGGAAAGGCTGGATCGAGTGGCTCAAAGTTGTCACCAGGGACTTGGTTTCCTTCAATGTGCCTGCTCTTCTTTTCCTGTTGTCTATTTCATCCTAAGGCAGACAGATTTCTGTTGTCCAGCAGCCCCCGGTAATATATGCTTCCTGATTTCTACTAAAAGACCTGAAATTTACTTGGTTTGGACTAGTTTAGGTCACCTGCCCACCCCTGAATCAATCATTGATTGCCACCAGGGGGATGAAAAGTGCTGACTGGCTTAGCTTAGAGCACTTGCTCTGACCATGGCACCGGTTTCCATGGAAATTACATAGATTGCCAAAGGAAACCAGGGATTGTTGGGAAGGGAGAGAGAGCCACAGTACTGGGTGAATGTGGGGTGGTCAACCAGCCAAGGCCCTCGTGCGGTCTTTGCTTCTTTTCACACAGGCTCTGCCAGGTGATTTCATCCAGCCTCAAAGCCTCAGCACCATTTTTGTGGGTTTCCGTGAAAGTCTTATTGCAGTGCTCTGGGCTTCACAGCTGCTGCTTCCCCCTCGGAAACCTCATTCCATCCACTCTTCACAGCGATCCCTTCTCTTCTTTCAAAGCTCAGTTCAGAGCCAGCCCCTCTGTGGCTACTTCTGCCTCCTCAGACATCCTTCCTTCCTCCATACTCCGTTAGCCTTTGTACTTACCAGTACCTCGTACCCGCTCAGGTTTCATGCTCTTGCTTCTCCAACTTTAGACCTACATTTTACCTTTGAAGAGTTTTTAGTCTACTAAATTCCCTCTCTTTAATGCCTAACAAAGGAATTGAGAGCTTTGATGGTGATCCCTTTATTCAAAAACGAGATGGTTAAAGTGTGTGCATCTCTGTGTGTGTGTAAAAAAGAGTGAGAGGCAGTCTGGAGAGATGGAAAGAGTGCAGGATTTAGTCAGACAATCCTGTGTTTAAATCCTGGCTCTGCACCCTTTCAGATCTGAGACTTTGACCAGTGGATCCCCACTTGACCCTCTTCTCTCTTTAAAATGTATGCATAGTATGTTGTATATTCACTCTGCCACTTTTCTTTCTTTCTTTCTTTTTTTATTAGACAGGGTCTTGCTCTGTTGCCCAGGCTAGACTGCAGTAGCCCAATCATAGCTCACTGTAACCTCAAATTCCTGGGCTCAAGCAATCACCTGGCTAATTTCTAAATTTTTTTGTAGCAACTGGGTCTTGCTATGATACCCAGGCTGGTCTCAAACTCCTGGTCTCAAGCAATCCTCCCAACTTGGCTTCTCAAAGTGCTGGGATTATAGACATGAACCACTGCATCCAGCCTCTATGACTTTTCATGTTTGTAAGTATGCTATCATACCTATTATTCATTTACATAAGGCACATTTAATAAATAATACTTGTAATTATAAGTACTGCCATAGCTGAGGTTCCCATATGGTAGTAACTTTGGCTAGGAGAGATTAAAGAAGGACAAAGAGAAATCCTTCAGGCCTTGAACAAAATTTTCCCCTTCCAGCTGCTTGTGGTTCCCAGATTGAAGTGGAATGGAAGGAAGAGGCATGGCAGTCCCTTCCAGCCCTTCTGCCTGATCACATCTTCCGTAGGGCAACAACTCAGTGCACGCCCATGGTGCTTGCATCAGCCTTCCATGCACAATGTAAAGAATGATAACCTAGTCTTTTATTTTTTATATGATGCATTTTAACTTATTTAATGCTTTGGGGGCAAGTATGATGCATAAAAAGTGGGAGATGATACAGGCCTGGAGAGATATCTAGTTGCACTCTCCCTGATATGAAACATGGCCCTCCATATGTGCTGTGTTAACGTATCTGTCCTTGGGAGCTTCTCTGGTTTGAGCCTCGGCTCAGCCACTTACCAGCTGGGTGGTTGAACCTTTCTGAACCTCACTTTCCTCACTTATAAAATGGGAGTAATTCTCTATGAGGGAATCGTGTCCTGTTATATATTCAGTGCATCTCACTAGATCAACCTGGTCTGCTTTTAATTTTTATGTTATAAATACACCTACTAGAAATCCAGAGTTTCCCGTTGGCCAGATATATTCCCCAGAGTTCAGGATCAATAACCCCAGATACGGTTATAGTATTTTTTTCCTCTGCCCTGGTGCCCCACCCTGGGCTTCAGGGATAAGCCTTTTCCCCTAATGATTCTTCTACTGGGAGTTAATTATTTCAGTGCATTGCTTTGGAAAGCTCTATGTGAAGCATTTGTTACTTAAAAGTCTGAGACTCTCAAGCCCGTTCTATCTTTGTAACAGTGGACACATTTTCAGAAGAGCATGAGAACTCTTCTGAGTCTAAAAACTTAAAATTCTATAATTGATAATTTTGAACATCTTTAGGAGAAAAATGTACAATCCATGACCAGACCCAAACATATTGAGAAAATAATTTATTTAATTGTAAATCAGGAATTTTATTTAAAAAAAAAAGTTTAACCATATATGATATCTTAAATTTGTCCATCGGGGATTTAAATTTAAATGAATTTGAAAAATCAAGAAACTTCCTCAAAAGTAAACATCAGCTCTTTTCTCTAAACTTACAGGATAGATCATTTCTTTGGTTCAGGACTTAAATCATTAAACTCTTCCTACTCCAAACTGGATCAAAAACAATTTAAGTAATAGGGAAGCAAGATTCTTAACTGATGTGTGGGCTACTTTTTCTTTTTCAAAGCCGAATAACTTAAGATTTTTGTTTGTTTTGTTGGATGTGAGATTTTTTGGCAAGAATTGAAGAGTAGGAGGCACGGTGAAATGGTAGAGAAAAATGCAAGTTTCGTTTTATCAAAGAAGCCCATTGCACTGTACATCAAGCTCATGTAATGGTTTTTCAAATAAGTTGCTTGAAAATGGAAACAAATGACCTAAACTGGAACACAAAATATAAATATTTGTACATACGTAAATTTTGCCTCCTGACTTGCCTTACATAATATGTAGGATTCCATAGCTTCTCTTAGAGAAGGGAATTGAATGTTAAGCTGTTCAGTCCTGATTAGATCTCCCATTGCTATCCCTCATGCTTCTGCTATAAAATCCATTAACCATTTTGTCAAGTACATCTGATTGCTACACTTCTATAGTGCACACGGAGCAGGGGCAAAGGAGAGGTTGCTTGACAGGAGGGCTTTTTCTCCAGTCCACTCCTTGATGTCAGCCCTCCTAGTGGGCACATGATGTGCTGAGGAACGCTGAGGTTTAGACTAGCTAAATGGTGGAACTGTCTGATGACTGATTGTCCTCTGATGAAGCCCGGGTCCTGGAAACAAATCCTTGCAAGCCTTTCCAATCTGCTTCAGGCCTTTGCCTTCTCTCACATCATCTACATCTCCTCACCAAGGACTGAAGATGCAAGTTGCAGAGTCTGATAGACTGAATAGGCTCGGACAAAACATGAAGCATCTTCCATTCAAGTCCCTGCTCCACACTGCCTCCTATTCAGTGCCTGCGTCCATGATGTATTCAAGCACCAACCCATGCCCTGTGTCCCTCCAGGGTGGCACTGGCACTGCCC
This sequence comes from Avahi laniger, assembly GCA_963575035.1. Taxonomy (NCBI): domain Eukaryota; kingdom Metazoa; phylum Chordata; class Mammalia; order Primates; family Indriidae; genus Avahi; species Avahi laniger. The sequence continues at coordinate 3,323 of CAUYSK010091324.1, read as the reverse complement.
CACAGTGATCAGCCCCTCTCTTCCACTCTCTCTTTGCTGTTTCATGGCAAACTCACATTGACGCTTTGTTTTCCCTTCACACTGAGCACCCACTGGCTTCTCTGGGTTCCCTGGGGCTCTGACCATGCGCCACCATGATATCTACTGGGAACTGCCACCAATCTTTCATACATAAGCCAAACAACATCCTGATAAGAAAAGGACATAGACGACAAACGGCCTGAAGCAGTATGCTGTTGAAGCCTTTTGAGGATGGTCAAGGTAAATGGTGTCCTTACTGAGAGTTCTCCTGCTGCAAAGCAATTTCATGTTGCTTTAGACCCATCAAAAACGGGAAGACACTGAAATCAAGGGGACAACTCCTCCAAACCATATCTTGTTGCCACACACCTCCCTTAGCACCCTTTTCTCCAGCACATTATCTGGCAAATATAGAGTTTTTCTGGCATTTTCTTTGCCTGTGCCAAGTTCTTTTTGATTCAGCCGATAGTATCTCCCCTAAACCCAGAATAGATCAGAAATCACTGGGAATTTACATCTGATTGCCATAAATTCATTCTCCCATATTACAAGGCTCAAAGTTACAAGGAGGAATAGTATGTGTTTGTCATCTTGGTTTTGTTAGTATTTTTTTAAAGTTAAAATTAAGTGTTACTTTTCTGAGAAAGTAGCCAGAATAATACTCTCTCAAATTCAGAAATCTACTGGCACAATTTGAAGTCAAACATTATTTCTAACCAAATTATATTCTTTTGTCTGCCAAGATATCTTCACAATTTTAATATCTGAAGGCAGGCCTATGTGATAATCCCAGCAGTATTCTGGGGATAAGATTTTAGAGGGTTTGTTGAGAAGGAAATACTTATTTAGGTGGCTTTCATCATGCCACTGAGCTTCTATGTCATTTTTCTTGTCCTGGAGGATTCCCTTAAAGCACTCCCGAGTGATGTTGAGAACCTGAATGGGTGTTCCTCCAAAAATGGCTGCATGGTAATAAAAATCCCCCTCTCCGAATGGAATGTATGCTGCTGACTCTTTACGCCTCTCGTAGGTAAACTCATCAGGATCTGCCTTGTACCACCAGGCCTGTAGCTGAGCCACTGACTGGCCCAGGGTCTCTACCCCAAAATTGTCTTGGAAGACCTGGTCCACGTCCATGCAGAAGAGGAAGTCAACCTCATGCTGGATGTGGGCCAAAATGTGCTCCCCAATGGTCTTCATGCGCATCATACTGATGTCCTGCCACCTCTTCTCAGGCTTGATCTCAAACACTTTGAAGGAACGCAGAGGACCCAGCTCTATCAAAGGCATCTTGGAGATGTCATCCAGCATGATGTAAAATATGACCTTGTGGCCAACCATGAAGTACCTGTTAGCAGATGTTATAAACTCCTCCAAGTAATGGTCAATGTATCTGAAACAAAGAAGAAAGGGACATATTTAACTTCTGGGATTCCTGTGGGAGACGACACGCTATTGTAATCATCTTGTCTGTATTTTACGGTTAGGAGGGGGGACGATGTCTTCCTATCCCAGATGTGTGTTTTCATGTGGAGGGACATCTGTTAGTGTAACACTCTGGGCTTCTCTTCACCATTCAGTCACTCATTCCTGGTGGAGGTGGAATGTCTTATCTGACTGCCAATTTCGGAACAGCAGCTGGACATAGCCCTGTCCCTCCTATTCTCTTGCTCTTGGATGCCAGCCAGTCCAAGAGAGTATGTGTTCTTAACTGCTTTGGGCCTTGCAGGAAGCCTAGTGGTACAAGCTCTCTTCCCACATCCAAAGACCTGTAGTTCTAATGTTGTAGGTACCTGGGTGCCTAAGCCTTTCTAATTCTGTGGTTCAGTATTTAGGAGGCCCAGGGCCTGCAGATATAAGGCATGTAGTAGTAGTAGCAAGTAGTAGTAGTACCAGCTTTCACTGTAACAAAGGCAGTATTTATTACCATCTGCCTTACTTACCCCTTTGTCTTATTTATCAATTGGTTCAGACTCTGGACAGTCAAAGCAGGTGCTAATTCTTGAGCCTCCCTCAAAAACCCCAATATAGCAGCACTGTTGCTGCTGCCAGACCAGACACAAGGAGGATGTGACCCTTGGGTCCACTGGGGATGCACTAACCCCAAACAGCAGCGTTCTCTTACCCTCCTCTGTGATACAGAGAATGGGTTATGGGACATGAATCTCCTTTCATGTTACATAGTCATCCTTTCAGCCTCCCAATGGTCACCTAAAACACCAATCCATTGTCTACATACCATCATTATAAAATCCATGCAAATACTAGAGAAAACAACCTTTGATTTAACCTTATTTTAACTTTTTTCTTTGTCGTAAAGACTTTTTTTAAGAGAAGTTTTAGGTTCATAGCAAAATTGAGCCAAAAGTTCAGAGAGTTCCCATATACTTCCTGCCCCCACACTTGTACAGCCCCCCATCCCTGCCATCAACATCCACACCAGAGTTGTACGTTTGTTACAGGTGATGAACCTACACTGATATCTCACTATCAGCCAAAGTCCATAGTTTACATTAGGGTTCACTCTTGGTGGAGTACATTCTATGGGTTTTGATAAATGTATAATGGCATGTATATACCATATAATATCTATAAATAGTTTCAATGCCCTAAAATCTCTGTGCTCTACTTATTCATCCCTCCTTCCCCCAAAAAACCCCTCACAACCACTGATCTTTTACTATCTCCATAGTTTTGCCTTTTCTAGAATGTCATATAGTTAGAAGCATAAAGTATGTAGCATCTTCAGTTTGGCTTCTTTTACTTAATCATGTGCATTTAAGATTTCTCCATGTCTTTTCATGGCTTGATAGCTCCTTTCTTTTTAGCACTGAATAATATTCCATTGTCTGAATGTACCACAGTTTACTTTTTCATTCACCTACTGAAAGACATCTTGGTTGCTTCTAAGTGTTGGCAATTATGAATAATGCTTTTATAAACATCTATGTGCAGATTTTTGTGTGGAGATCAATTTTTATCTCATTTGGGTAAATACCAAGGAGCACGATTGCTGGATCATGTGGTAAGAATATGTTTAGTTTTGTAAGAAACTGTCAAATCGGGACGCAGGGAGCATTGCAGAGGGGAAGGGCATGCCGCTAATCCTCGCTTGGGTGAGGCAAAGGCATAAAATGTAACCAAAAGGCCGGGTGCGGTGGCTCACACCTGTAATCCTAGCACTCTGGGAGGCCGAGGCGGGCGGATTGTTTGAGCTCAGGAGTTCGAGACCAGCCTGAGCAAGAGCGAGACCCCGTCTCTACTAAAAATAGAAAGAAATTAATTGGACAACTAAAAATATA
>CAUYSK010091321.1:0-67363 GCA_963575035.1 Avahi laniger | reverse complement strand
GAGCCCGGAGCCTCATGAAGCATATATAACTCACATGTCTCTTCACCTCAGGAGCTGCAAGAAGTATTTTTCAAGTTACACATAACTTACGCACAGAAAACAATAAAAAATAACAAATTTTTTATTAAATAGAAAGGATCTTTTTTGTTTGTTTGTTACTGACTCTGGGCCTTCTCCGATCATTTTGTTTTTGAAGTTTTTATTCTATTTTTGTAATGAAACACCATAGCCCCAAGAAAAAAAATTTTTTTTCTAGTGTGGTAGTCAATGTGTTAAAAAGTGCTTCTGTTTCAACTCACCAAACCCACTGTATTTAGCAGATTTTTTTAGCTTAAAATTTTTTATTTAATTTGGAAGAAGAAAGAAGAAATAGGACCAGAAGGAATGACTATTATCCATCAATAGGGGAATGATTGAATAAATTGTGTCATATTGCAAAAGATAATGAAGGTCAAACATTATTGCAAAAGATAATGAAGGTCTTAGAAGAAGGATTTTGATTGCTATGTGTTGACTAAGAAAGAGGATTATAATATGTAATAAGTAGGGAAAATGTGTAACATATGGCAATATCTTGTCATTTCTATAAAAAGCAAACAAAAAATTGTTTATGTGTAAATGTGTTTATATAAGCTTAGAAACACTACAGTAGGATCCAGACACTATTAGAAATGGTAGTGATATTGGAGGGGAGAGAGTAAGTATATTGCTATTTTTTCTTTAATTTTGAACTTAAAATTTTTTAGAAAGAAGAGGGTCAGAAAATATTTTTGAATATCTACAGTATGCCCTTGGTTTTTATTAATAGTTACTAGAAACTAAATTTTGAGTGCCAGGGACTAAATCTATGTTAAGGAAATAAGTGGATAACTGCACACTCATTTATAAGGGTATTATTGAGTATTTATAATAGCGAACTACTAAAGCAAGTTACATGTCCAGTGGTAGGAATTCGGTTAAGTAAATTATGGTATTCCAATGCAGTCAAATGCTCATCAGCCATTAAATGACAACATGAAAATGCTCTCAAGATACTGTAGTGTGAAAAGGGCTGAAAACAGGTCAGTGTGTGCAGATTAAGCCCAATGTTGTTGACATACATAAATGAGTAGAAAACATTCTAGACATTTATAGACCCCTCTCCAAAAAAAAAAAAAAGTATCTCTTGATCATGGGTTATTTGGAGTATTTTTAAATATATTTTCTATTTTTCTATCTACAGCACTTTATCATTACAAGCATACAAATATGTTTTAATTATTAAAAGTGGTTTCTTAAGAACAAGATGTGTGTGTTTTCACCACATTATAATTTGTCAATGCAGCCCATTAAGAGAGAAATCGAAAGCTCTTTGCGATTTAAGGTGTTTAGCATAGAATTTAATGAACGCAAACACTGAAGATTTAAATCTAGTGAAAGTGAAGTCGTTTCTCATCCTCAAGCCAAGAACCATTGCACAGACACAATACAGGCTCTCTAGTGGCTTCCTGTGGTGGCACTGGCTCACACCATGTGCTTGTATCGGGAAATATCACCTCTCCACCAATTTTACCTCTTCTAAGCAAATGCTGTCATTTCCCACAAATCAGAAAGACCCACAGCTATCCCTGTGGGGACCTACAGGACAATAAATTTGGCCTGTCATGATGCGTGGAATCTTCCATCACCACATTTCTTGGTTTATGAGGTTGATCTTTCTTCTAACATTTTTCTTGGAAGAAAGAACAATTTATCCTAAGAAAGACCCACATACACAGATAACTCAAAGAGTGGCTGGAGAGAAACCCAACAAAAACACCTCTTTTTCAGCTTGTTACTCCTAATTTTCCAAAATGTGATTGTAAAAAAGGAAAACTAAGAGGCTTGAAGTATTATTTACTTCCATGTCTAGGAAGCCCATCCTGCCCTTCCTCATTTTCTTGGTTCCATTTTCATAGACGAGTGTTTGGCTGGAAGGAAGTAGATGTGACTGATGATGGTTGAGTATTTCTATTTCCAGGTTTACTGTGCATTTTGCGTGGGGGTGTGTGCTGTTACCAAATAATGATGTGCGATTGTTGTTCTTTCCCCAGAATGTCGAGTGGTGAAGTCCACTTCTTACACCAAAATAGCTTCATCGTCCCGCAGGAGCACCACCAAGAGCCCCGGACCCTCCAGGCGCAGCAAGTCCCCCGCCTCAACCAGCTCAGGTAAAGCAGTGACAGAGACTTTGACGAAACTGCCTTGTTTCCGATGCAGGACGAGCAGAGGGTGTGTGAAGCGCAGAGCATGAGGTTTTTAGGATAGCGTAGGTTCCGGTTTATAATTTTAGAACATGTTAGAACGGTTGAACAGATTTGCTGGAGTCTAGCATGTTGGCTGCAAGAAAAAGCATCGAGTTTGAAAAACCCTGCTTAGTGAAGACTCAGGAAACCCAGATTTGCCCACAAATAGAAGTGCATTACCATTTTGTATCATTTCTACCGTGGAAGTTAACCTTTCAGGTTCTAGAAATTTCTGTTAAGGAATTTATTTTACCTGGGATTGGCTTGTGAAAAATTTCCAATTTGTATTTGCTGAGTCTTTCTTTAGTACACTTTTGGCTGTGGTCTTGGTTTCCTTTCATGGCTCTGGAGCTAAAAGCAGTGAGATTGAGAGCGTAGAGCAGAGACCACTGCAGTGACCCTGGCCAGGGTCTGCCTCTTGGTGCACTCTAGAGCTGGTGTTGGAGCAGGCTGTATACTCATGGGTGAGCACCTCGGTAGACCTGCCTTCTCCTTCTTTGGTCTTAAAATTGGTGTGAATCAGTCAGAAGGTGTCTTGTGTGTGTGTGTGCGTGTGTGTATTTAATCTTAGGTGTAATGTCTATGTTATTCATGAAGGGAATTTATTAAATGATCTAAATTGTTGAGTTGGAATTATTAAATGTTGCAGACATCAAAGTGATTGTTGCCTGATTTCATGAAGACAGAGATGCTCTTATAAATAGGGCAAAGACGTTTGGGGTCTGCTTGGAGGCCTTCCTCTACTCAACAGTGTGGGCTCAGGTATGGAAAGAGCTGTAGGCTGTAGCTGGCACAGAAGGAATATGGCCAGTAGGCAGGGTCATTGTAGGTCGTCACACAGACCACCAAGCCCAACCTGGTTCTGTAAGAGTCACCTTCCCCTTGGGTTTTACCACTTCTGTTCCTAAGTCAAGTCTCCAAAGACCACCTTCTCCGCCGACACTCACTCTAAGGTGGCGACGATGGGCTGCCACTGCCCCTTCCCACAGCGCAGCCTGCATCACAGCTGGTCAAGGACTAAGTCTCAGAACACAGCTGGCACTTGGGATGCGGCTTGTTTGCCCCTCTAGTTTAAGGGTTTGCCTGAGAACTCCACCCTTAATGTGGCATTGCTCATATAGATTGAACAGAACCCTAAAATGAAACTTTGCTGAAGGGTAAGGTACCAAGACTGAAAGTGTAGGTGCATGAAAGTCACTTGATAAGTTGGTAAAGTTTATCATCCTGAACTCCCATGCCCTCAGATTCTAAGGATATATACCTGTGCTCTAGCAAGTACTCCAGGTGATTACGATCAGGTAGTCTGTGGCTAACGTTTTGAGAAACAGTGGGTTAGTGCTGCGGTTTTCAGACTAGCAGCATCACTATCATTGGAGCACACGTCAGAACTGTGAAGTCTCGAGCCCCTCCCCAGACTCACTGAATTGAAAACTCTGGAGCCGGGTCCCAGCAGTCCAGGTTTTCCCAATCGCTCCAGGTGATTTTGATGTACACCCGGGTTTGAGAACCACTGGGTTGTGGATAAGAGAAAGGAAGTAAGGACAGAAAGTCATTTGACTCTGGATAATTGGAGGTAAAGATGTAACTTGGTCATCTTCATTTATTAGCATGACAGAAATGACTTCCTTTCTACCTCCCTGCTTGCCTCCGACTGACAATGTCCATCTTTAACCGTTATAACCGAAGACCAGACTTCTAGCTACCTTGGAGTGTAGACCAAGAGAGCAATGAGCAAAGGAGAGTACCAGACCCCACCTCCCTCTTCTACCTCCTTACCTGGGCCTGGCTTCAGAGAATTAGTCAAATGGGAGCAGAGACAATCTATTAATCTGTCTGAAGATCATCTCTTCCCTGGGGTATTGGGGAAAGTCCCTCCCTTCAAGAGCACACCACACACACACACAGAGATGAAGACCTCCGCAAAATGACAGAATGCTCCCGGAATTGTTGCAGAGAAAACTCCCCTGGAAGACCTAAACTTGCTCATCAGTAGGCTGACAGGTGAAAATTGAGCTCTGTGGAGGGTGTACAGCCTTGACCAAAGGACATTCCTCATTTCCTGTGTTTAAACCTGGGCTGTAGGGTGAACCTTTGTGGAGCAGTAGAGAAGAATGTGGTCATGGGCCTAGCCAGCATCTTGCCCCTAAAATTTTGACTGTTCAGTACAACCATGGCAGCATATGAAAGAGAAACGGTCCCATATTAACTGAAACATTATCAGTATTATTAAAAACTGTCAATATTGAAAAACAAAATTAGTTCCCAATCCAAACAAACTTTGACATTGGCAAATTTTACTTAATCTTTCCTCTCCATATGTACCATGAATAAAACAATCAGATGTGAGAGGCTGCATCTAATACAGAGCAGTTAGCCAAATCTGTCTTATACATTATAGATATTCCAAGAAAAGTGATATACACTATAGCTCTGAACTTTTTATTGTTTTTAGCAGTTTTGTTTGTTTTGAGACAGAGTCTCACTCTGTCACCTGGGCTAGAGTGCAGTGATGTCATAGCTCATAGCAACCTCAAACTTCTGGGCTCAAGCGTCTTCCTGCCTCAGCCTCCAGAGTAGCTGGAACTACTTGGCTAATTTTTCTATTTTTAGTAGAAACAGGGTCTCGCTCTTGCTCAGGCTGGTCTTGAACTCCTGAGCTCAAGCAATCCTCCTACCTCGGCCTCTCAAAGTGTTAGGATTCCAGGTGTGAGCCACCACACCTGGCCAGCAGTTTTATTTTTAAGAGCTGTAGACAGCAGTTAAATACTCCTGGGTTTAGGTGAGACTTTTCTTCTGTTTACTTTCTTTTTTTTGTCCCTATAAGACAAGAAAGGTAAGGGACAGATCACATTATTGGGCACGTGTTAAAGATTGGCATTAGGAATCTAATTTTAAAAAAGATAATTATGAATACAGGCAATAATTTCACTTTAGAATTGTCTAGTAATGTAATCACTATTCAGCATTCTAAGATTTATACTCGCTTACCAAAAGTAATTTTGGAAACTCAAAAAAGCAGATAGGTAAGTATATTAAATGTATTTGTGTATCACTGCCAACACTTGTGATTATTTTTTTAGAAGTTTAAATGGATAAAATGCCTGCTTCAAAATCAACGGTTTCCTTCAAACACACACTTTCACTTTCTACTGTTTCCCTGAAGCACTTTTAAACTCTAGTTAAAACCTGGTTGATTTGACCAGCACTGACTGGAATTTGTAATAGGTAAGTCATGCGAGGTAGTATCATTTCCATAAAGAAAGTGGAGTCCAAATTCAATATGTTCTTGAAAAATTAACACTTCAGTGTATCTTTAACTTCAAGGTCAAAATTAATTATATGGCAGTGATCATATTTAATGTGAGCCTTCCAGGTATATAAAATTTCCAACTTCCTGCATTTTGACCTAGAAGAGATGACGTACAACCATTTCCTGGTTGTATAACAGCTCAGAGTATGCAATGACTGGCTTTTGACTCTGATTTGCTGCCAAATCTTACCACCTTCCTCTAGAGGATTCCAATTAGAAGAGGTTTCACAGAGCAGCCACCTTGCAGTCACAAGTGTGTGATTTTGCCAGTGACCTCAAGAAGACTTGCTTTCCCTGGGACCTGAGCCCAGGATTTAGGAAGTCCAGCAGTGTCACCATTTCTCATCAGGACAAGTACAGCTGCCGGATGCCAGGGGAGCCCCTCCCCTGGGCCTTCCACTGCTCGGGCCCAGGTCTTCCCTCCCTACCGAGTTATGGCTTTTGAAACCAGTGGAAAGATGTGACGAATTATCTCTATGTTGATTGCATCACATTTCCTTAAAATAGCTTGTTTAGTGCTTTTTTGTAACTCATAGGCACTCATATGTGAATGATTTTATTTTAATACCCCTCAAACATTAATGTTGCCCCAAACCCAATTACCACCATGAACCTGACTTTTTAACATGAAAGAATCTTTGTTTTTCCTTCTCAAACATTAACTTAAAGTTTGAAATGATTTCTACTTCACTTTTTAAATTTCTACTTCCAGTATTCCTCTTCCTACATTATAGAGAAATTAGAGTATATTACAAAGTTACATTTGCTCAGTTTTCAGACCATGCTGCTGTTAATAACAACATGGTTAACTTGTATGTAAATGTAACATCATAGTTTACATAGGACTTTTATCTCTTGGGGTTTTTGGATTCTCCTATGAATCTCCTAACAACAAGGAAGATAATATCATCATCTCCGTTTGTAGACACGAGGAAGCAGAGGCAGGGCTAAGGGAACTACTTTGCCCGGAGTCACTGAGTCAAGAGTGGCAGCTCAGGGCTTGTCCATGGGACTCCCAGCGTTCTAGACCCACTGGACTGGCAGTCCTCAATAATGCTTCTTCACCTCCATGTACTAGAGTTAAGAAATAACAAATCTAGTACCTGGTTTGAGATTACATTTTACAGCAGCGTACGCCTAGGTATTAGTCCCCCGGCACTAGCGATCCAGGAGGTAAATGATTCACCGCAACTTAACGATGTACATCAGTGATGGACAGAAACTTCCCTTTGTAAGTCATCATTAGAATAAGCACGAGAATCCTCTGTAAATCTTCCCTTTGTCTCTCAGCGTTCCTCTTCTTAGGACTAAAAGAAATTCAAAGTGATTTATTAATGTAAGGTGTTCATTTACAGGTTCAGAAATATCAGTTGCAGGCCTACGAGTGTCAGGCATTTGCTCGGCACTGATGGTGCAGAGATGAAAGAAAACAGCTCCTACCCTCGAGAGGCATAGAGGTCAAGACCCCCAAAAGAATTTATAGATGACATAATTCACATACCTGTTGAATTACTATTAGTATCCATAACGGAAAAGGCTGAAAGAAGGCAAGTGGAGCAAGGAAAAAGAGAAACCAGAAGCCTCAATAACATACAGAAAGAATAACAAGCCCCCAGCTAATTGCATGCTGAGACGTGGGGCGCAGAATCACTAAGAAAATGGAAAAATGATATTTAGTCGCTTGTTAAAGAAACGAGAATATATAAGAGCATCATAAAGAGTGTTTAATATGGGTTGACTCTTTTTTACACATGTGTCTTTGGAACACAGAGGTCTTGCAAAATGTGTCATTTAAAAGTGAAATTCTTTCAAGCAGATTCCTTAATGCGCACAGGGAAGTTATAACAAAATATCTCCCAAAATAAGAATATAATGTGCATTAATTTGGTTGTAATAAAGACTGATAAAATTTAGTTTTGCTTTATACTATTTTCTTGATGTTAAAAGTAAAAGAAATATATGTTTTCCTAGCTTGAAGGTTTTTTTGCTGCAATCCTCCTTAAAACTTACAAATTTCAAAATTGTGACTTCTTCTTGGATTCCTTGGGAAAACTGTGGGATTTTTGTTTGTTGTTTTAGAGTTTTTATTTTCATTTAGATAGGTAACCAACATTTTTGCATAGAATGTTGCCCTGTATTTAGAATCTCTGTCTGTAGAAGCCATGGCAAACATAACTGAGCCCCTCGTGGGAGCCTCACACCCATGGATTCAAGTGCGAGCTAATGCACTTTCTTGCCCTTCAGAAGCATGTAGGTTAAAGTAGAAACACTCACGACAACAACCATTTATTCATTCATTCACTGTCCATTGAGAACCCACCACAGACCAGCGATGCTGGGTGCAGGAGATGGAAGGATGAGCATTTGAAAGAGGGAAAAGCCACGTGCCTTAACTAATGAACTTCTAGCCAACTGAACCAACATTCCGCACTCCCCGGGCTTAAACCTATTTGTACGTGACTCCGGAAATCCTAAAGTCTTTTTATTCATGCTATTCAAATTTTACTTTTTTTTTACAGTTATATAAAAATATTTTATGCAGCATATGCAGATAAGACAAGAATCAAAGCTGCAGAAGCAAAGAAAATTTTAATCAGCTCAGCTCACGAGTCCAGTTTGTCAGATTCTTTTGATTTATATCAAACACCTCCAAAGGCAGATTGCTAGCTTATTAATTTTTAGCTCAGTCTTTTCCTTTAGTATGGAGAATTCAGCCTTATACTTTCTATGGATCCTTTTTGCTTTGAGGCGCCAAGGGAATTGTTGAGAACAAATGCATCAAGACCATCGTAGAGGTTGGTGATTCATCCTTGTGATTTCAGCATTTCTTGCTGCATATAAAGCTCATCCCTCCTTCCATTCTCTTTGTTTGCACCTGCCAAACCCCACACAGGATCTCTGAAGATACTCTTCAAAGCATTGGGCCATTATCTTGACTTTCTCTTTGGGGGCAACACCCTACATCAGCTGCTTGTGGAAACTTCTCACTGTTATTGCCCCAGGTTAATTAGATATTTCCTGAGTATCTACTGTGTTCCAGGCATGTATTAGGTCCCCAGGATAGAAAGATGATTAAAGCACAGTCCTTGCCTTCAAGTTGTGTGTATTCTAGTTGGGACACAAACATACACAGTCTCGTATCGCTTAGCGATGGGGATATATTCTGAGAAATGCATCATTAGGCAATTTCATTATTGTGTGAATGTCACAGGTATACTTACACAAACCTAGATGGCACAGCCTCCTACACAACCAGGTAGAGCCTGTCACTCCTAGGCTACACACCTGTATGCAGCATGTTACTGCACTGAATACTGCAGGCAATTGTAACACAATGGCATTTGTGTGTCTAAACATATTTAAACTTAGAAAAGGTACAGTAAGAATACAGTCTTGTAATCTTGTGGGGCCACTGCCATGTATGTAATCTGTTGTTGACATAAACATCATCATGCAGTGCATGACTGTATGCCGCTTACTATAATAGTGGAAAAAGTGCCACGGTGACTCAGAGGAAGCAGGGGTTGGATCTTATGAATAGAGGCAGAGAACACTTCCAAGAGAAAAGGGCTTACAAGTTGGGACTTGAAGAATCCTGCTAGTCTAGGAAGGGCCAGGAGGGCATTCCCTCCCAATGTGAGTTAAGGCACAAAGACATGAAAGCATATGGTATGTTTAGGGCACAGTTGCTAGTTCAATAAAAATGCAGAACGGAATTCTAGGAAAGGGCTGGGGAAGATGGGAGCAGCCCAGTTGGTTGTGGTCAGAGGCACAGGGCCGTGGAAGTGTGTTTATTGAAAGGGGATTTTTTGCAAGGCCGTGAGAGATCACAGTGGAGTTTTAGAAACAGTGGCACAGTGGTAGAAAAGACTGCCACACCTGAAAGTCCAAGGGCCAGGAAGGCTTGGTGGGGCTGCCACAGTCATCCTGCAAAAAGACCATCTGGACAGAACTGGAACAGCACTGAGGGGAAGGGGCAAACTTCGAAAGGGAAGGAAACCAGAACTTCAGCTGGATGTGAGCCCAGAGGAAGAGAGAGGGACCAGAGATGACGAGAGGGTGTGCTGGGTGAGGAGGAGAGGTGGGAATGAGTTCCATTTAGACATGTGGAGTACAAGGTGCTTTGGAAGTGTCAGTCGGCCATTAGCAATAAGTAACTGTGTTTGAGTCAGGAGATTTGAGCTGATAATATGTATTTGGGAGACCCTGAAATATCCTAGCACTGTGGGAGGCTGAGGCAGGAGGATCACTTGAGGTCAGGAGTTTGAGACCAGCCTGAACAAGAGGGAGACCCCTTCTCTACTGAAAATAGAAGAGTTAGTCGAGCATCACACACCTGCAGTCCCAGCTACTTGGGAGGCTGGGGCAGAAGGATAGCTTGAGCCTAAGAGGGTGGAGGTTGCAGTGAGCTATGATGACACCACTGTACTCTAGCTGAATGACACAGCAAGACCCTGTCTCAAATAATAATAATAATAATAATAATGTAAGATACCTCCCCACTCCCCACCGAGAGATTTGTAAAAATGAAAATGGAACCGAAGGTAATAATGTCTGTGATTATAAGAGCAGATCAGAGAGGCAGGAGGAGACCAGAGTGAAGCAACAGAAGTCCAAGGGGCAGAGAGTTTCAAGATGGAGGAAGAGGCCAGAAATGTGTGACGTTGAGCTGACAAGTAGCATGAGAACCGAAAGGAGGTCATAGGGTCACAGCGAGGACACCACTGCAGCCTGCGAAGGAACCGTTTCAGCCGGCGAGACCAGATGGCAGCAGGCAGCGGGCCTCGTCTGGGAGAGTCGCCCACGGCCATCCCTGTGGGATGCTCCAGGACCGACGCCAGGCGGCACCCTGCGGGCACGGTGTCCTGCAGCAGCTGGTGGGGTGGGGCTCAGCCCGGGCCCTCGTCCAGCCAGGCCCTGGGTGCCTAGTGTCTGATGCCCCCGTAATATCCACCGCTGCTTCTTGGATCCCAGCTGATAGGGATCCAAAAATGTCATAATTTTTCGCCGAAGGAACTCTAGGTGATACTGTTTTATTGTTGAATTAATTTTTTTTCCTTAATTCAAAATCATCTCTGACTCCTTTCGTCCCTTCTGGTCCACATTCCGTGTGTCACCAGCCTCCCTGGCTCCTCCTCGGCACTGCCACCATGGGATTTCCACCCAGCGTGGGCCTCCACGCTGCACGGGGCCGCTCCTGTTTCTCACAGGCTACAGACGCTCTTGCTAGCTGGCCTCGCCCCAGCCTGTGTGCTCTGCGTCTCACATCTGCCCGATGTCCAGCCTGCTGCCATGTCTTCGTCTGCCAAACACAGTCTGGACTCCTTGTTCTCAGGAGAAGGATGGTCTTCCTTTCCAGCCATTTCTCCCACCTCTCCTTTGGATTCGCGCTCCCTCCTAATTTAAATTGTCCCCATATAATGCTTGGGCTCATCCACCTCCTACCTTTATTCTTGTCACTTGGCCTAAAATGTCTTCCTGTGTCACTTCAGCGGTCAAAAGCCCGTGCACCCAGTTTGGCCCCATTCATCTCTGCCACATTCCTGGCACCTCGCCATTGCGGGCCTTCCCCACCCCCGCGGTCCTGCTGCCGTCGATTCCGCCCCCAGCCTACAGATGACATGAGTGCCACGCTCCTAGGTAAGGGCTCTTGAGAGCGGCTCTCTGTGTATTCTACGGTGACTGCAAGGTCATGGTGACCGTCAGGCAAATGTTGAGCACGTGAATGAATTGAGAAATCCCAGCTGTTCAAGTTGCCTAGATTTCCCAAGGTTCAAAGCCTTTTTATAAATTATTGTTTAAAAAGTTAATTCACAGAGCCATGTCCCTTTGTCCCTCTGTTCTGTGACCTCTCCTTCCCACTGTTCTCTGTAGACGGTTTCTTTGAATTGAACCTATTGTCTCAGTTTAAGAAGAGAATACAGACACGTGGAGGAAATCGGGGCTACACCTCACCTACGACGTGAGCACCCACGAAGCTAGAAGGAGGGAAAGAGCACCGTTTCTTCCCTCTGTTAGATAGCTGTGTCTTTTTTCTTGATTCCATATGCTTTTTGCCCTTTTTTTTCCTTCTCAATAAGATGGCAAGATGTGGACAAGGGCTGGGTAAAGAGATCTTTAGGCATTCAACAGCCTCCTCCATGATTAGGGAGTCGAAGCCAGATCTCCCTGGCAACGTGCCTGGCTTGCCGCGCTTTACACCCAAGGACACGCTCATATATGCAGGCACGCTGCCTCCTTTCATCCTGATTAAGTGCAGCACCAAAATAAATGAGCTGCCTTGGTACTGAAAGATAGGGAAACCGCAAGGTGGATTTCATGTCCAAAAAGTTGCTCTCCTTTTAATTAGGTCTGACTTAGAGGTTTCTCTGACTTCAGGACTAGTTTGAGACACTTAAAAACATTCAGCTTTCACTTGGTGCCTGAGACTTTTAGGAAAGCAACTATAAAGAGAAGAAACGCTTAATGTTCACAGAGGGGTTCCTAAATTAGCATACACATGAGTCTAAAGTCATGAGAGGAGCAATGAATTTAGTCAAAGTAAGCCAAGTATTTCCAAATTCTAGAATTTTTAAAGTAACCTTGATATTCCATCATAAACATCTTAGGGACAGGGAACAATAAGAGTCCAGCATGTACTAAGTGTGGGCTGTGTGTGCTGATGGGGTGATATGCGTTATATTATAGAACCCTGGACTTGTGGCTCCAATTAGTGAAAAAGAGTAGGGTCGGCTGTCTGAAGTGATGAAGGAAAAGGTGAAGCCGGACACTTCCTGAGGAGTATTATTCAACAATGTGCTGCAACCAATAAATGCTCTTGGATCCCTGATGGGCTCAGGTGACAGCTGAGTTGAAAAAGACAAAGGGTTATGGCCCAGGAGTGGTAGGTGTCAGCGCTGCGGTCAGATTTCTGCCGCGGCACTTTGGTGGCCAGTTATGTAATTGATCATCACAGTATCTGTGAATAATCCGTCCCGAAGTCGAGCACTTCTCATTCAAGAGGTAACAAGCACAGCAAGGAGGAACTCGGAGTTAAGCAAAATGTACTCAGACAAATCTGAGCAGAGGAAACCAGACCTGGGTATAAGGCAGTGGTCCTGAAGAGTTCTTTACTAATTCAGAGGTTAGTGAATTCAGATTGAAATAATTAGTTGTTCCATCTGCTTGGCTATTTAACAACTGTATTATTAAGTTAAGTTTTTCCCATTCAAGGTAAATGTTTATTTAATAAGGGCCTCTGAAATTTAAGTTGAATTTTAATAAGTTCCATTAAATAAGTAACAAAGCCCTTTTTATTGGCACTTAGGGACTTGTAGTGTTATGGAATAGAAAACAAGTGAACTCAATACATCTGTCAAACTTACTTATGAAAGAAAATTATTTATTCCAACAGCGATTCAACAATAAGGTGTGTAACACTTTCTGGATGTCAAGAACCGTTTTAAGAAGTTGTTAATGCTTTAAGAGGAAGAGTCTGGGCGGAGCTCTGACCCTAACAATACAGGCTGTTCCCAATTTTCAGGCAGGTTGTGTTCCAAAAGTGCTTGATTGTAAATGACTTGTTTGGCACTTGAGTTTCATTTGTCCAGAGAGATGAAAATGCAAGTGGAAGCACTGAGCCTGTGGCTTTCAATAAAGTAGTGGTAGAGAAAGAAACCTAGATGTCCTGAGCCCTACAGGTGGGACAAGCGTTCTGGGAGTACTCTGAGGTGCCAGGACAGGCCACTCATGGGAAAAGTGCAAAGTTTTTTGAATAAGACATAAATGAGATCTGGTTTTATCTCTGCCACTTTCTAGCTGTCTGTCTTTGGGCAAGTTACTCCTCTGAACCTTAGTTTCCATCTAAAACAGGAAAAATTGCATGAGCCTATATTGCAGAATTGATGTCACCTAAGGTGCTTCAGTTTAATGTGCCCAAACTCTCTGTGTCCTTCCAAACTTGCTCCCTTTTAGCCTTGCTCTTCTTCATTCAGTCACTTACCAAGTCCTGTAGTTTTTACCTCCTAACTCTTTCTGGAACATCTCCATTCACCTCCATTCCCTGGCACTACCCTGGACCAGGCACACCGGCATCTCTACCATAGGATGAATTCATGCGCTCCACTCTCTCCCACCTCAGCATTCTTGACGTTTGCCCAAGGGATTCCCCTCGAATCCATTCTTGACAGGGCAAGAACTCTGGAGAGCTTTTTAAAATGCGAGTCTCATCCTGTGGCTCCTGCTTAAAATCGTTCAATAGCTTCTCACTGCCCTTTGGATAAAAACCCAAACTTCTTAACGTGACTGTTAAAGCCCTGCACACCATGTAGCCCCCACCTCACTCCCGATGCTCCGACCTCTCTGACTCCACACACCTGCTACTCTGGCTATTAGGTCTCTCCAACACACCGCACTGGCCTGCTCTCCCACACGCAGCCCTGAACCAGGTAGTCCCTGGGTCTGGGGACACGTCTCCTTCATTGTGCCCTCTGTGCCTCACCGGGCTAACGACGCTACCCATCGCCTTCTCTGCAGGGTGGCAGGCCAAGCTTGACCCTGCCGGTTATTAGGGTTGCAGTAGCAGCACCCAATGCTTCCCTTGTTGGCATACTTGATTGCAATGACTAGTTTAGTTCTCTGGTTTCCCCGTAAGCCAGAAGGCTGGTGCAGTACAGGAAGGTGATAGTACGAGTGCAGGTTTTGGACTGCCTGGGTTAGGTTTGGGGCTCTGCCTGTATTTTCTTGTCAAATTGCTCATCCATCTTTGTGCCTCAGTTTCCTCATTCGTAAAATGGGCGGAAATAATACTGACTACCTCACAGAGTTATTGTGAGTTAAACGAGTTCATATATATGTGTGTGTATATATATTAATGGATACATACGTATGTATATCTGAAAGGTTAAGTGCATTGACTGGTGCGTAGAAAATAAGTCTTCGGTAAACTGAGACACACATATGATGGGTACTCGCTAAATACATACAGGCTTTTTGTTGTTTTGTTTTGCTTTTTAAACAAGGTATTCCTAAGACTCTTTTCCTGTGAGCACTCTTTCGCTTTTTCTCCATTGTCCGTTAGCTTGGTAAGATTGGAGCCCCAGGAGTAAAAAGTGTTAATACTGTATGAGCTTCCCTGTTTTCCCACTCCATGTAAACTTTTTTTACGATGTAAAGACATGAAGTAGAATACAAGTGGGCAAAGGAAATATTATATTCATAAAACATGTTCTGCAGCCAACCAGCAGGGCGTCCCTTACCTCTCTAGTTGTAGATTCTGCCTCTGCTCAGATCTCTGTAGTCCTCCTCTGTTTTAGGGCCCTCTCCTTAGAGGCCCCCCACTGGGAAGTGCAAGGTGGTGAGGCCGGCCGGAGCATGAAGCCCATTTGGCACAGACAGGACTGTAGCGCAAGCAAATTAAAGCACTCTCAGCGTTCCATTTCACTCTGCAAAAACCCGAACAACAGCAACAACAAAACCCCATAGTTTTGGGGCTTCTTTTCAGATGGAGTCACCAAATACATTTCAAAGGCAAGACTACAGATTAGTACAGCATGAGGTATATGACATTTTTTAAGATCTTTGGAGGGAATGACAAAACAAGGAGCTTCCCACTTTCATGGGCTGTAAGTTTTTGTGAAAACATCCTGTCTGAAAATAAATCAGTAAACACCATAGCTTGCTCCTGCATTTTGTGAGGGTGTTCTTATTACCTGGTAGATAGCAGGCTTTAGAAGAGTTACTGTCATTTGGATGTTCGGATGAGTCACTGGGTCTCTTGCCCCCAGAGGCACCTCATTATGATTCAGTGCAAAGTACTGAAAGCGCTGGGGCTTCCGGAGGGAGCCCGGTGGGGGTTGTGGTGGCTCCTCCGTTGGCACAAGGCTTAATTGACACCTTTGATGCAGCCTAAGACAGAACCCGCACCTCCCACTGCTGCTTGGGAGACGTCAGCCTTACGCAGAAAAGGCATCTGCTGCTGAGTCCTGCATCTCATTCCGCCTGCTCTGGGAGCAGCCTTAGCCGTCCCTAGCTAATCCTACCGTTTCCCAGTTCGGCTGGTGCTCGGCTCAGGGCTGAGAAGAGATTTCACCTCTTGGCTACTGTCAGGTCCAACACTAAGACTGTGTCCATGTTAGAGCTCATAGAAGGTAAGTGCAACGCCGCTCTCCCTCGTGGAAAGCATTTATTATGCACCCTCAGGAGTGTGTGTGTCTCCCGGCTAATTCTACTTCACTGTAATGTTGTCATTTTTACAGGTAAAACAGAGGCACCTCATGTGTCTTTATAAAATCATGTTTTTAAGTGTTTTACCTGCTCTTAGAGGTGATGTTACTTAGAGAAAAGAATTGCTTACTTGACCTCTGTGGCCTTAATTCAGTTCAGTGAGAGTGGTGTCTAAAACTCTTGAGACTCGAGTAGAATTCCAGTGATTCGAACCTGTTAGAAAGTAGCTTTTCTTTTCAATGGCAGCAAAGACAAACTGTGAGTTGTTCCTCAGCGTCTGTGGCCAGTTACTTTTTCCTGCTCAAGGCAGGTCCAACAGACTCAGGCTAGGGTGATGGACGGGGCAGAAGTGGATGCAGGAACTTTTTCCGGAAGTAAGTTATTAATTATAGAAATATTGTCATCTGTTAATCAGGTCACTAGGAATGTCACTAGTGAGCTGTGCTAATATCTACTCCTGCTGGGTGGCACTGGGCAGCTAAACTAAAGAATTAGGGACGAATCCCATTGAAAGTATCTCAGGACCTTACCCACATTCCCGAAATCCCTGTTGGCACTGTTGAAGTCATCGTTAATAAATTCATCAGGAAAGTTGTGAAGAGTGCACTTAAAAATACCATTCTGTAACCTGCTGCTGTATTAAACACAGGATTAACAAAAGAGTGACTTTCCAAAGAAGGCTGCTCCCGAAGGCTCTTCTCGATACAGATGAAAGGGTGCCTGGAGTTTTAGCACGTGCCCCTCTATACCCGTTTATTTCTCGGAGAAGATGATTTGTCATGAAAATTCTTTAACGTGCCATTTTTTCTCTCTGTGTTTCCAGTTAATGGAACCCCTGGCAGTCAGCTCTCTACTCCGCGCTCGGGCAAGTCGCCAAGCCCGTCACCCACCAGCCCAGGAAGCCTGCGGAAGCAGAGGGTAAGGCAATAAGCAAGCTGCCCGTTTCAGCCCCGTCGCCACTCGGTGCAGAATGGTACAGGTGCCAGCAGATAGTGCTGCTTGTCTCTAGGTGATGACCAAGCCAGGGCAGGAGGTGACCAAAGGCGGGTCACTTATTATTGCTGTGGTTTAACTGGAACTCAGGGCATTTAGTTTCTTTGTGAACTTGTCCAGATCTTAACTGCGAGAAGAATGTGCCTTTGCTGCTTCGCTTTTAAATACCCTCCTCTTTTTGTTCTGAATGCACAGACGTCATGAGCTCCGGTTTGTAAGCTTTCATGGTTGTAATGAGTTTTATTAGCTATCCTCATTGACCACCAGGAGAAGAAAAAGTGCTGGTAACCAGGGGCGGGGCGCGGGATCCTGGTGGGAGTCGTGTGTGGCATTGAGTGGTGTTCCAGAACAGCGTAGGGTCCACGGGGCAGGGGATGGGGGCGTAAGGCCTATGTTTTTGTGAATGAAACTCACATCAAGCACCTTCTCTTTCATCACTACTTGCATTTATTTTTAGTCTCTTGGGTAATAACGGAGAAATTGGCTGAGTTTAGAGACCACAGGGAAAAAGTTACTGGAAATAGAGTTAGCTTCTCCACGCTAAGGAAGGGGGTGGAGAGCAGTGCTTCTTTCAAGATGGAAGAACTATTGCTCTCATCCCTTCACAGCCTGTATTGTTTGTCTTTTCCAGTAACAATGAGGCAAGAATGAAAGGAGTGGGAAGGGGAGAAAGGAGGGAGGTACAGTGGAAGAAATTGAAGGCCCTTCATGGTCCTGATTGCAGAAGTGGGCAGTTGTCCTAAGTTGCTCCTGGGAGGTTTTACGATGGTGCTCACCCACTATTTTAATAAGAAAGGACTTTTTGCAGGCTACTATGCTCAAATGCTGGACTTTTGAATTTTGTTCCTTTTATTATGTGTTTTAAAATAAGGCTTCTAAGTTCCATAGATTTAAGCTTCATCCAAGATGGAAGGCCCTCTCTTCAAGATTCCTACCCAAGGGGTGTCTTTAGGCCACTAGAACCGTAAGCCATCTAAAAATGGGGGGCAGGGAGACTCAGTCAGTCCCCGGTTCCTTCAGAGCCTGTTGTACCAAATGTCAGGTTTTATTATCTTTCTTCACTGGTTCTCCTGGCATCAGGTTGAGCTTGTCTGGTTTGTTTGATGAAGTCTGGGGTTTGGTACCAACTTGTCCACTCAATGGCTTTGTTCTCTTAGATGAGTCTATTATCTTTTCTGGGCCTCAGTTGAAAAAACAAAACAGAGCTTCTTTCCAGATAGAAAACTCAATAATTCTAGTTCCATTTGAGTGTTTTCACTGTGGTTTCTTCTTGGCCACAGTCTGATTTGGCATTTGAATGTACAGGAATCCTTAGTGAACTACTCAAAGAAGAATTGGCCAAATTCATTTAATCTCCTAAAGGCCTATCCGTGAATGGAGAAAGAGCTGGTGTGGTCATTCTTTTCTTGTAAATGTTACCCAGCAAGGCTCCAAGGGACAGCCATTAGGTATTGGCATGGGAAGGGCCCTCTTTCAGAGCACATTCTCTCTCTCGAAGTGTCTATCTTGGAGAGTACACCTCACATAGAAATCCCTCTTTAATCTCTGAGCTGATTAAACTCAGATTAAGGATTTATTGGTGTAGCTCTTGCTTAGTTGTTGAGATTAAATTTAGAGTGATTGAGAATCCCTGCTACAGATGGGAGCTTCTCTCCCTTCTTGTTTGCTTGGAGACTTCCGTTTTGGGATGTAAGGCTTTGCTCAAATGTCCCTTTGTTGGTAGAATGAAGCTAGAATTTTCTTCTTCTGCTCTCTTGTTCTCTGTTTCACAATGATTTTGTCCAGTTGAGGCAAAAAATTTCCATCCAACTGTGTGGCCACTGGCTTATATAATTAACATTTCTAGCACTTGGGAAATTATTATAAGGTATGGATCCATTATAGATTCTTCATTTTGCCATTTAAACTATCATAGCACACACTGTACTTGAGAGAAAACACAATCCCATTTGTTTTAGGGTGACACAGGGTTTATCACCATCTGAAAACATTTATTAAGCACATATTGTGAGCAGGGCACTGGATATATTCAAAGACGGTTCAGTTTCCAAGCTTTTGAATTTAAGCCATAAATGAACATCCCCCATCCATGTACCATGTCAGTGCATGGAGACGTTCCCAGCTGCTTTTAACGAGAGGAGCTTTCATCTTGGTGTGTAGGCAATTGCATCAAATAAGCCCTCCCAGTTAAAATGGGCCTAGAATATCCCTAAAAACTGATCCTGTTTCAAATTTGGTTAATGTTCTTCTCAAATGGTTGGCTATACTCCTATGCAGGAAATACTGAAATAAGTGAAAGATGGCATGTGCTAAAAGAAGACACTTCAAAGAATAAATTAACTCTTTTTATTGCAAATTGGAAAACGGTAGCTACTTCTATTTTTTCCCTTCTCTGTTGCCTAGCAACATGGCCAAGAAAATGAGTTGACTGCCCCCACCCCATCGCAACACACACACACACACACACACACACACACACACACACTCCATACCCCATTTTAAAATACAAGAACATAAGCTATTTTCTTAAAAGGAATATGGAGACATTTGACTAGTTTCTTTACAGATAAGAAAAATCTATGTTTTTATTTGTATTAATTATGATTCAATCAGCTTTTTTTCTTCTGTTAAGATCTTATTTTCATGTTACCTCTTTTGACATTTTAGAATAGTCTTACGCAATAAGAGTCTGCATGCCAGACATTTTTCTTCATAAACATATTCATGGCGATGTACCAAGTAACCTATTTTTCTAAAGCACAGTTATTTAAGTTGCTGTCTAGAAGTGTTTGGTCACAGAAGCAGATCTTGGAGGCTCTTTTCCCACCCATGAACTTTTTTTGGTCCCATTTCTTAATCCATCAGGAAGAAATGTGTTGCGTTGTGTAGGTTGAATGAAGCTCCCCATTATACTCCCACATCCCTGACTTTTGTAGATTATCTTATCAGTAAGATGATGTGAGGAGTGGGTGGTATGAAATAGGAAGAAAGCCAACTTTAAACACTCTCTGCAGAGCTGAGCTGGTTGCCTGGCTACCAGCAGAGAGATCTAGTAGCAGGAAGGGGCGGGAGGGAAGAAGAGAGGAGGTGATGAGTTGAGTGTTTGGAGAACAGGGAAAGAGCATTAGGAACGGATGGGGTGGAGTGGGGGGAATATTACACTTTTTCTGTTGTCCAAACATAAAATTTTTAAAAAGCAATTCTTGTTGGGTTTATGTTCTGTGCCAATGCAATGCTTGAGTTGCTGCTCTGGGACCAGAATTTGTTGAATGCCAGCTGGGGCTCCCAAGAAATTATTTTGTGAGGTAAGCAAGTTCCATTTCTGCCCAGAATGGGAAGGAAGTGTTCAAGGAGGAATTGCCTAGACTCATAGAAGCAGAGTTGGCCTTGACAGACCTCAGGGGCTGTCAATCTCAGGTGGGCACCAGTGAAGGCAAAACCTCATGAGTGGGTCAAGCAGCATTTTCTTGCCAAGAAGGTGAAATCAGCACTATTTCGTCTGTTTAGATGGTTTCTCTATTATTATTTTTTCTCATATCCCAAGTTGGCGACATTAAAAGTTCTAATGATACTAGAAACCAAAGGATACCCATTCATTGTTGCTCCCAAGAGAGCAACAGGGCACCCAGAAAAGCCAAGTAAACAAATCTATACCGCCCTTCATCTTTCAGGACCTGTACCGCCCCCTCTCTTCAGATGATTTGGATTCAGTAGGAGACTCAGTGTAAAAGAGACAATGGAGCAATGTATATGGTTTGTGATTGGGTGAAGGTTTCTCATTTTCTAAGCAAAAGTCTAACAGCAACATACACAAAAGAGTTTTGCATACCTTGACGTGGTAAAGACCAAATCATACAAAAGTAAATATGTAGGCATTTTATATTCATGACGTTTATCCTTGAAGGAGAAATTTTCTTCTAAATGTCTCCTACATTGATTTGGTTGGGGGGAGTTTGAACAAAAACTACTTAATTGCTGAGATTTTCGTATGAAGCCTGGCTCTAGATGAATTTCATACGTGAACCCCAAATGGAGTACAAGAACATGCTAATGATGTAGCAGCAGTATAGAGTCATAATATATGTAGATTGAATATCTTTTTAATCATAAGTAGTCATATAGATTTTTCTGTACTTTCTATAAAGCATATTAAAATGGCACTAGCAGGCCTTTTTTTCTTAAAGTTATGTTCTTTTTAAAATTTGGATTGCAAAATAATAAAAGTTTTCAGTTAGATTTTTTTTCTTCCTGAATAGTAGAAAAAGCTACTTATCATTTTGTGAGTTGGTATATCTTAGGGAAGAAAAAACTCATGACAAGGACACATCTCATGAAGACTCTAAAATTAAGCCTTAGGAACTTTCCTTGTTTTTGTTGTCAAGTAAATTTTATTTTTTATTAAAGTTATCTTTGATTGGAAACAGTGTAAGTATAGCCTAAGCTCTACGCCAACATGAAAAACTTGTCCAATGGCGTTGCTGTAATATTCTTCATGTCCAATGGACTATAATCATTTATGTAATTTTTCAAATGTGCAAAGGCTGAAGCTAGGATTTTTTTTTTTCTCACATGCAGAGTTAAAAAATTTTGTCTGGACTTTTTCCAAAAAATCAATTTGAAAAGCAAAATTATCTTAAATGGTGCTGTATAAATCAGGCCCAGAATATTCAAATCTCCATTCTGATAAATCCTGGATCTTGCTGGTGTTTTGGAAATTTCCATATGCAAAACTCCTTTTGTGTTAAACCAAGTAAGTCTATAATTATAACCCGTTGTTAAACATTAACCTACTAATTCTGCTCTTCTAGTCCTCTGTTTTAAACATTATAGTCAGCTTTGCTTAGAAATAAAATAATTATTTTAAAATCTGAATGTTAAAAATTAATTTAATGTGTATGATCTGTTGTATTTAAGCCATAGTCTAGTGATCATTTACTTTTACTAGTTCAAACACTAACAATTTAAGACTTGTGAAGCATGCTTTTGATATTCTCCAGGCTTGACATATCTCAGTAGGTGATAAATTAAAAATGTTTGATGTCATTTGGAGGATTTTACATGAATTTTTTTTTTCAAATTTTGCTTGAAAACTGAATTTAAAAACGTTTGATTCAAGATGGAGAGAAGTTCAGTTGTCATACACTGTTTTAAATGTTATTGATTTATCTCCTTGATAAATTGTTCAACTAGCAGATTTTACCATCTGGTTTGTAGTTACATATGTTACCATCTCACTTTACAAGTGAATAAAATATTCCAACCAAAAGAAGAAGAAGAAGAAACGTCCAGGCAATCTAACAGCATTTGAAAACTTAGCCTTATAATAATTAGTGTTTCATTATCCTGTCTGTTGGAGAGAAAGACACTTCTCTGGCAGGTTATTTGAGAACTGCAAACTGAACCATTCCATCTTGAAAGAACAGTTCATAATAATACCTGTTCCAGACTTCAGGTTTTAAAACTGTTTCCAATAGAAATGACCAGAGACTCCTGCTGAGATCAAAAGGCTGCTTTGTTTTAGCTGAAACAGTAAACATCTGTGAGGTTGCCTATGCTGGTGTCTGTTTTAGTTATGTCTTTGTAAAATGCATTACTTAATACAGTTGAGTCCGTAAAAGATTAGTATGTATTTGACTAAACTGTCAAAAATGCAAAGAAAGCAGTGGAACAGTTAATTTAAATCTGGTGGGGTCAGATGGTCCAGAACAAAAATAAATTTCAATAATTTTAACATCCCTGCCCTGTCAATCTTATGGACAACTGCTGCTTAGAAAGGCCCAATAAATGCTATTTGTTCTGCATAAATGGCAGATATTGCCAACTGATAAAGCCCCTGGCTTTGTTTAGACACGGCAAAAAGAAACTGGACTTGTACTAATTGCCGATAGATATCATGGCCAACTTTCCATTCAAACAGTTCCAAGGGAAATGCTATTCTCCAGCATTTAATCTTTTGAACATATGATTTTTATTAAAGGACTGTTCAGGGGCTATATATATCATTTACTTTTTGAGTCTAAAGTCCTCAGAGATTGAAACACCACACCATTTATAGACTTTGAGATCTCTTTCTATGCAGCGCATAATTCTATTATACTAAAGAAGAAATAAAAAAGTCTTAGCAACAAACCAGAAGTTTTCAGTTCATTGGTGAAACTGAATTGGTGATTTATAGGCCCTTAAGATTTACTTATAGAATTCTTTATAAAAAAATTAGGCACTGAATTTTAAAGTTGTTCTGCTGAGCTGGAGAGCACTTGAGCAAAAGCCATGCATTTTTGTCCTTATGGTAATCCTTAAATGTGTTTTGAAGGCATCGTGCTGTAGTTGAGAGTTTGACACTTTTTCCTTTGCACTCACTTTTTTTTCTTTGACCTAGACATTGTAGAAAAAGATATTAGAAATTTCCCCTGCTTTCAGCATTTTAGAAATGCAAAACTTTAAAGTGTGAAGTTCAGTAGGAACTCAAAAGACTGCGGTTCTAAAAGCCACGTGGTGTGTTCTTCTTTGTCTTGCTTAATCAGCTAAGCAGGAGGGAACATACATTGGCTCATCTAAATATTAAGAAACCAAATAACATTTTCTAAAAACATCTGAGCCAACATTGATGTACTATATGTGTTCCCTACTTTTTACCCAGCAGGGGTATTCTGGTTGCATCCAGTGCAGATCTATACACGATTGGGTTCTTTTTTTTTTACTTAAAAACAGTGAATTCTAAAAGACACATTTCTTAATAAAAGTGAATGAAAATATAGAATAATATTCCTGAAAAATAATTGCTTATATTTTAACTAGTGGACTGCTAAATTTTTCATATGTGGCCATATATCTATACAGGTGTGTGGGTATTTATGTAAATTGTGGTGTGTCTGTGGGTATGCTTCTGTATTTGTGTATGTGTACGGAACATAAATAGTGAAGTATGGTATTTGTGATACAGCCTTGTAAGTTACTGGCTCTTGTGGAATTGTATGACGTGAAATCTTCATGTCATAAAGTGTTACTCTGTGACATATTAGTTGGGGCACATTTAAGTTCAAGAGCAGTGTGCTAAACTAGTATGGCAAATGGTTCCAAATATTCCTATGTACTCATTTAGCAAACAATATGAAATCCAGATAAACAAAAAATTTGAAATCCAGCCAAATCCAATATTGTGTTAACTGTTAAATATAAGTACACATTAATGTTTAATATCGTTATGTATTGGTACTCAATTATTAAAATGATTGAATACTCTGATTTTTTTCTATTGTGTATCAGTGACTTGTAGTGATTGTCAATCAATATTCACTAAAAAGGAAACATTGAGTTGTGAGTAATCAAGTATTATGTTGAAACATAAATAGAAGAGAATTCAGAATATATTTGATTTTGAAGTGAATTAAATAACAAAGCCAGATAACCTGTAAGGCAATTCTGTATGTTCTTTCAAAACATGATTCTAAACTGTTGACAAATTTTGAATATAATTGCTTATATGTGTGTATATATCTACATAAATATATGTACACTTGAAAATGTTAATTGAATGAATTTACTCCATATGCATACTTTTGCTCATTTATGCATCTTTGCATTGGCCTTGGTAGCATCTCTAATTGTGCATGTTAGTGACAACTGTATTTGACTGAGATATCCCACAGAGGTATAGTGTGAAAATTAGAGATATATTGAATACAACATACCAATTGCCTGATATAGTGTGTTATACTGTCAGCGGAAAAATATTTGTAATTTTGTGACTGTAATGCATGTGGAAAAAGTATGAAATCTGAGGCCCTCACAATAACTTTTAAGGGTGCATGACATATGGTGTCTTTAAAATGTGGTTCATTTTAGTAAAGATGATGGATAAATTCCAAGATAGTATAAATGATGCATGTAATACATGAATGTTTGTATTATATATGGCCACAAAATGTCTTTGAAGACAGGGTAGTAGATATCTGAAGGTTATAGGCAAACAACTATGAATGTTAATTTTCTTGTGATTTTTTTTTGAGAAGCTTGTGCTCTTCAACAAGCAAAGAATTGAGTTTATTTTTTCTAAGGACTCTTTACTTTGAAATACACTATGATTGTTGTAAATTTGGATACACTTTTTATAAAGAAGTTACATACTTTCTGCTTACAGTTTGAGTTGCTTGGATGTGTATTCTTCTCTTAAAAAACCAGTCGGTGTTAAAATGTTTTAAACAGCAATATATTTTAAAATCCATCCATCAAAGCCATCAGCAGAGTTTTATAGAACTGAGCGTTGATGAAATGTTTCATTTAACTACCCAGTTTTGAAAGTTCCATCACTTTGTGCTGTGGTTTCATTGTAAAATGTTGTACCTTGTGTTTCACACTGGACCATGTTATTCCTCTTGAAGTTAACTTTGTGACGCCTAACACCTTAGAATAACTATATAATAAACAGGAAAAACTGCCTATGTTGTTCAGTGAGTTTCTTTCAGAAAGCTTGATAAACAGATACTAAAATTAAAATGACCGTGAGGGGTCAGGGTTACCTTCATAATCATGTATGTGACATTCTTGTGTTGTAATTAGCATCAGCAAGTGACATTTGAGTTACTGCAGAATGGTACCACATGACATCTAAAGTATAAAACACTGGCTGTAACAACAAAATAAGATTATCTGATGAAGAATTCTGTTTTAGTTGTTTGTATTAAAATCAGTAATATACCTTCCTCTCAGGGTTGCCTTAAGGATGAATTTGTCAGACATACTGGTAACTGGTTGAAAAAAAATTGACATGCATTTTTAAAAGCATACTAGATGTCTCCCAGGTTTGAAGGCATTTTTCCCAAGGTCATCTAATTTGCAGGGAAAAAAAATGTGTATGTATATATGTCTGTGTGTGTATGTATACAAGCTATTTATTTTAAAATCACTAGATAATTTAACACATAAAATTTTTAAAATATAATGAAATTAATTAATAATAAAATATTTGATTCCCCAACTTTAACTTAGAAAAAAAATCATAATCTATTTCATTCATCATATGATATAAGGGAAGAGAAAAAATTTTGCTAGTCAAGTTAGAAAAAAATATTTCACATTAAATTTATTATAGAAGTTCAGAATTCTGGTTTTAAATCTAACATTTTTACTATATTTACTTTAATTTTAAAATTATAGTTTGCTTTAATTGGTTCTTTTTGTTATTTCTATAACTTAAATGTAATCAATCAATGTTCCTAGCAATAATGGTACAATTGGAAGGAATGTTTCCAAATTTATAAAAATCCAAATTGTGTTTATACTTTTTCTTTTTTTTTTTTTTCTGTTATGTCACCTGGGTTAGAGTGCAGTGGCATCATTATAGCTCACTGCAACCTCAAACTCCTGGGCTCAAGTGATCCTCCTGCCTCAGCCTCCCAAGTAGCTAGGACTGCAGGCATGCCTTCCCATGCCTAGCTAATTTTTCCATTTTTTGCAGAGACAAGGTCTTGCTCTTGCTCAGGCTGATCTCAGACTCCTGAGCTCAAGCAATCCTCCTGCCTTGGCCTCCCAAAGTGCTAGGATTACAGGCGTGAGCCACTGTACCCAGACTATACTTTCTTAATATAACTAGAGTTTAAAATAAAATGTAGCAGGTGCCTGGAAGAGTCCTGAACTTCCCTCATTACAGATTGGGAATCCCATTTGAGAAGTAAATCATGGAAAAAATTATTCTATCCAAAGTAAATACACTAGATGGCTTCCTGGCCCCCTTCCAAACTGTGATTTCATGAACAGTAACTCATGAGAGGAGGCCTGTAGCTACCCAATGGTACAGTCTCTTCAGGACAAATGACTCAGATTACAAATTTATACATCTTGGCCTGAGTGTAGTGACTGGACAGTAGAGGCAAGTGTAGATCTAGTTGTAACTAAATGTATTTATTTTTTTAAATCTCAGCTCTCAGGGCTTCACTAACATAGATATAATACCATTGTTTCCATTTTCATTTCCTCTTCCTCTCAGTAAACAAACTTCATGAGTAACAGTTCTTCAGTCTTTCAAAAAATGTAACCAAATCTTTATGACAGCATTTTACATTTTTCAGTATTCATTCTTAGTTATGCTCATGCTTGTCTGTGTTGTAAACTTTATTTAGATTGAACATGCTATGAAGAGGGCAGACAAAGGAATTTGGAAACGGAGTTCCCTGTGTGCTTTGTTTCAAATAATGGTGCCTTATTAGTAATTGCAGATTGATGCCATCAATTTATTATTCCATACCCAACTGGGAAGTCAATAAATGTATGGCTTTTCTATATCGCATAAAACCCTATGGGATTGACGCTTTCTACACCAAGATTATTATTTGATTTTGTTATATGAGGTCATTGTGAGAGCTTCTGTAGATCTAAAGTCATGATCACCAAGATAACTGTTTGAATTTGTTAAATGTTTATTGGTTGTGTTTCCCCAGCAATGATATGACAGTGACTACTTGAATTTCTAAATTCTTTGCAACCATTTTCCAAATCCGTATAAATTCAACAAAGTAATAGCTATATGCCCTGACAAAATGTGAAGTGGAAAAAGTACAATTATCCAGCCAAAGCTAACGTTATCTGGGGAGATTTTCTACCTTTATTTAATCAGTTTTATCAATTGGATAATTTCAAAATCTTTATGCAGTATGGACTCCAGATGAGTGACAACATTTATACAAATGACAGGGGTAACTCATACCATTTAAAATGAGCTGTTTTTCAGTACATAATCATCAGATACGTCTTGGTAAAATGTGGTTAGAGCTGTTATGTCAGCTTTCTCACTTACTTCAAAAGGTGTGATATGTTCTCCATCTGTTATATGATCCCAAGCTAAATAGCTCCACTTAGGATGTGTTCTTACTTAGGGCCATGCTTTTATGAAGGTGTGCCATAAAAGCATCCAGGTGCTGGCAACCTGCCCAAATGGTTCCCATTAAATCAGCTTGGGGGTGATGATATTTAAAATGTCATAACATTTCTCAGAGCAGCTAATTGCCTTAAATTCCAAAATAACTGTGTATTTCATACTGTACACCCGGATGCCTTGGAATTGAAGCAAACATAAAATCTTATCAGCATGTAGACTATAAAATGGTGTGTATGTTCAGAAAACCAAATAGGTAAAATTGATTTCCTTTATAAGCAATCAAAAATATAGGTGAGCTTTTCAGCTTCTGTTGGTCATAAACAGAGACTGATTAATCTCACTAGGTTAATTCTAAAGAACAAGAATTTACACATTTTTCCTTTACTATGTTCCAAATCCTTCAATCAGACCATGGGTAATAACATATTCCAGCAAGGTCCGAGTTAGTGTATTTAGGTGGATTAGTAACAACCATATTCAAAGAGCCACACTGATTCCTGAAATGACTTCAACTGGGAGAGAGAGCAAAAACCTTAGGTGACCCAATCAGAATCCAAAAATGACAGGCTGAAAGGATACGAATGTAATAAAGATAATGTTTAACATGAAAAAATGTGAAGTCCTGGACTTGGTACAAAACAACAACCTCTCAAATACAGATCAGGGAGACATTACACACCTGTGAGCTCATTGTAAGGTTAAAATACTATGGCTCCATCCATAGTATTTTGGATGTGAAAGAAAGAAAACTCTATTCTTCTCTGCTCTGTGCTGGTCAGAGCATACCTAGAATATTGTATTCACTTTTCAGCTTTAAAGAGAGATATTGACAGCTAGCGTGAGTCCACAGGGGTGTGAGGGTCGTGGAGTCCTGCCCCACAACAAGACAGTCAGCCAGAGAATCTGGTAACATTCAGATGGAGAAAGAGAAAACACAGAAGGAGCCCAACAGCTATTTCCAAATACCTGAAGCACTGTCATGGGAGAAATGAATTAGACCTGGACTGGGTGACTGTAGAGACGAGAGATTGGACCAATAAATGGAAAATGCAGAGGGACATAATTTCAACGTAACTTAAAGTAGAACTTCCTATACTTTGCTTCCCATTAACAATGAAAAGCTGCCTCAGGAAGCAGAGTGTTCAGTACTGGAGGTGTTCAGACAGAAGCCATCTGATCGCCAGCTGGGGTTTCTGCAGAGGGGAATTTAGTCTCTGGATGGCAGTGGGTGGAATAGGTAATATTTAAGGATTTTCCCAGTCCCTGAAATTATGTGAGTCCATGAATGGTCATTGTCTTGGAAAAATATTCAGTGTTAACTACCTTACTTCTTTGGGAAAAAGAAGAAATAACACCATTCAAAGTTCAATATATTTATTTTACTCCATTTCAGCATAATAAATGAGAACTTTTAATTTTCAGAGTTACCCTGCTTGTCAGTGAATATGTTTTTCTCTTAAAATTGTCCGTCATCTGTTACTCTCAGACAGCAGGAAATTTGAAATGACTTGGGGTACATTTTCAAAAGCACAAAGTTGAGAATAAGCAGTCATAAACATAAGCAAACTTGTATTAATCACACTTATTTTTTTAAACCAGAGCCTAAAAACCATAAGAAGGTTTTGTTCATAAAGCAGAGAAAACACAGCTGGCATTGTGGCAACAGGTCAGGGTATCAGCCATTTGGTGGCACTGTTGGAAATGCAATTCATTAGTCGATAATGCAGTTTAGTGAATAATACCCAGCAAGTTCATAGAATGTTACAGTTTAAAATATGTTTTCATATACTTTGGATCAGAGCTCTGTATTGAATATCTGATATTCTTATTAAAAGAATAAGCTTTTGGATTTGAGTATCTAAATTGTGGACATCTTTGCTAGGAAACACACTACTGGTCTATTAATTTGGGTGCTTGATGGAAGAATGTGTCTTTGTATTCTGAAATTTAAAATACCACATGACAAAGCAGCACCTGCCACCCAAACCACAATGAGTCTACATTATTAAACACCATTTGTGATGCTGCTGGAAGAAGTTCAAGGACCAGAAAGCCCAGAAGAGAAGGTCTACATTTTAGACATTTACTTAGTGCTTTTCTGCTTGGGAACACCATTATGTCTACAGCAAAAACAATGACACAAGGGATAAAGGATCTCACTGTTCTGGGAAACACACACCTTCTCCTCAAATGGGTTATGTTAATGTTTATTTTCTCCAGTCATCGACATAATAAATCTGCCTTGTTTCAGCCTCATATTGCAATATTATAAATACAAGGTTTTCACAAACAGATAATCCAGCCATTAAAGTCAGCAGAGCGTGGCCTAGAAGCTCATATGTTTACAGTCCCTTCGACAGGGGTGTTATGAATACATAGTTAGTGTCACACTAAGAAAACCTCTGTTTCAACATTCTGATCTGAGATCTGAATCCCTCTTTCTAGCCTGCCCTATGACAAATGTGTGCTGCTGGTCACAAAAGGTGGCTGGGTGAGAGAAGATGGAAAAATAGCTCAAGTCATCAGGCTTATTGAGGGATTCTTAAGATATTGGAAAACAATGGGCATGTGACACGAACTGTGTGGCAATTGGGTATACAAAAATAATCACACAACTTCTAGAATGTTCTATAGGAAAGCAGATGCATTGTAGTTTTTACTTTAACTTTCATCCCCATGGTGTCAACTGTCAGCTTGGATGGGCCCACCAATGGGCCATGTTAGTCACACCCAGGCGCTTGACTCAAATGGCCCTGCGGTGATGTAGGTAGGCACTTCCCCAACTATATTAATCTCTTCAATGAAAACTAAAATCTTTGCATGTCCTATGGAGGATACTCTTGGGCACAATGAAATCATACAAAAATCTCTCTTCCCTCCCACTTTGTGCACAGTTAAGGCTGGATGGAGTGGGGAGGAGGTTGAAGGGAAACAGGTAAGCAGAGGAAAAATAGGTCAACGCTGCCTCTCGCCACCTCTTCATTGTTAACTCAACCACAGACGCTCTTTCCCTTCTCTCTGCTCCACAGACAGCCGGCACCTGAGCCCATGCCGCCCCTCACCGCCTCCCGTCAGGCCAACCACGTGGATTAACCCAGGGAAACAGAAGGAAGATCCTTTAGGACACGCTGTGTTCACTATTTAGAAATAGCATCGAAATGTGCAAATTGTTTTCTCAAGCACTAGATGTAGAGCTGGAAAAATTCATTGTTAAAGTAACATTCATTGTTAAAGTACAGCCCGCAGCCAGTCATGACATTAAATATTTGGTATTGTTCCGTCCCCTGAGCTCTCTAATACAGTTGTTACCCTGTTTGCTCTCGTGGGTCTTGGGTCAAAATTCATAAGTAATAATGAGGACATCACCAGGCCTAGGCTTTTATTATGGTCTTTACCTGAGACGCAGTGTGTAACATTTAACAAACCGGTAACTTGCTTAGTGCTTGTGTCTTTACCTCAAAGTGGAATTAACAAACCCACTCTTTAACCTTTCTCCTGAAGTTGGGGTAAGGCTGAATATTTGTTTCTTAGGATATTTTATAAAAACAACCTGAAGAGAAGAGAAATTTTGCAGTATTGTAAGACTAGAATAAAATAGTGGATAGACCAGAATGGTGCCACTTTAAGGCCTGTTTTCTGATAGACTGTGGAAGAGTGAGGTGAGATGCCTAAAATCTGCAAAACCCAAACAGTGGGCTGAAGGATGCTAATTCTGAGAAAAAAGGAATAAGAAGTCATGCAACATTCAAGTTCATGATAATTAGCCCGATCCTGTTACCACAACGCATTATTAATAAAAGAGAGGGAGGAAGAGAGATGTGGTCCTAATGGAACATTCCAAGGACCTCTATTTCCGAGCATTAGGGACCAAATCCTCCCTGGTAGTGGGCGAGGCTATCTCCTGAGGTTCCTGGCTGTGTGTAGCAATGGAGACACAGGCAGTCTGACCGAGTGTTTTATTCTCTGTCTCTGTCCCCTCACAGAGCTCTCAGCATGGCGGCTCCTCTACCTCACTTGCGTCCACCAAAGTCTGCAGCTCGATGGACGAGAACGACGGCCCTGGAGAAGGTGATGAGCTTGGGACTTGGTATCTGAGGAGGCAGAGAATGGGTTGGCTAAATTTGCTCCAAAAAACTATAACTTCTCAAGCAGAACGCCTTGGACAAGCCTGAGCAGCTCTTGAGGGTTGATTGCAAGAGGATAGGGTTGCATGTGGCTCCCTCCAGAGACTGGTGTCCACTCTGTGGGAATGAGAAGAGAGAGTTGGCCCAATCTGGAGATGTCTCACATCCTTCTCAAGAGACATCCAAGTATCCTAAAAAGGCCAGCTATTGCCTGCCTTGGAAGTGAGAGCGGATAATTGCTGCCTTTGTTTTCCCAAACAATGTTCAGTTTTAGTATATTAAAGACAATTTACTGTCTTGACTGTTACAGTCCCACAAATGTATTCTAACTTAAGTGTACTCAATATAGGAAAATATGACTTTATAAAAAGGGTTAATTGATGGCAATTTCAAAAATATCCTTGAGATCATTGACTTCAGTGTTGCGGTCAAATGACCTGGATTCGAGAACTGGCTTTTCACTAACTCACTGGATTGTTTTTGGACAAGACTCTTCAACTCTCCACATCTTAGTTCCTCTTCCATAAAACGTAGATTGTAATATGTAACTATTTCCTCCCTGGGGGTTGTTATCAGGCTCAAATCAATTATGGGAAAGTATTTGGAAAAGTACAAAATACAAAAGTGATACGATCAAGCTACAGTGAAAAGAATCAGCTCCTCTTAATTGTCTTAAATGATATGATTTAATTTTTTCCCCGAAAAATACCCTTTGGGGGAAGCACTTTTACTATGTTAAGTGAGATGTGATTTACATAATAATTATTTCCTGACTACCAAGCAATATTATCATGCAATATCAGATATTTTTACATTTCCAGAAGTATGAAATTCAGCCACCTAGAAGTCTGTTTTGTTCCAATGTGTTATGTATTCTCCTAATGAAATGAAATGATTCTTGACCTAAGCCTTTGGCTTAGTCTTCTTAGCCAGAAGCCTCAAAAAGGTACCTTTTATCAGTTGCTGAGAAAAAAATCTCAAGCCACGTGCTTTGGGTAGGTGTCTCAGCAAATGCTCCCACTGGAAGGCGGGAAGGATTGAAGTACTCCCTTCCATTTCCCATCTGCAGGGTCACACTTGCCTGGGACAGCCAGGGGTATTAACTTTCATTACCTACGTAGCAAAGAGCCTTAAGATTGTGTCATCTGGGAGATGTTTTGTAAATGTGTGTGCTTTGCAGTAGACAAAAATCTCCAGGCTGAGTCCCTCAAACAGGGGCAAGATCGTGGCTTCTTTGGCAGTGAGAAGGGGAGGGGGGTTGGGCCAGGCCATCACTTTATTCTGGAGGCCACCTAGATAGCTGCTAGTAGGGTAAGAGTGAAATGTCACCTATAAGGAGGTGAAGAAGCCGCACAAATGCCAAGGACAAAAGTAGTGGCAGCGAGTGTGCTGTCTCTGTTCAACACTTTCTAGAAATTCCATCCACTCTAGAATCCAGAGTGATGCAGACCCAGCATCATCACAAAGCAAGGATGAAGGCTCTAATGCAGGCATCCGACAATTGCAAGTCTCCATTTGTCATTCTCCAGCACTATAGAGTCAATGTGAATACAAAAATCACCAAGAAAGCCCATTGACCACCTAAGGTTTTAATTTTATTTTGAGGAGAAATGTTTAGGCTTGGTTTATGATGAAAGGTCAAAAGAGGAGCACATTTAGAAAACACACGAGGCTTCCATCACATTTTGTATTCAGGTTGCCTGAGGGAGAGCTAGGATTTATAACCTTAAAGCACGTACATTTTAGAGCCCCACTATAAAAGGCTTTTTACACCCCTAAGATGTTAAAGGTTATCCAGCATATTTATGTGACTTAAGTGCGGCTTATTTAGTTTTACGGCCTTAGATATTTAAAGTATTATTAGGTATTTGTAAAATATTTCAAAATGCATTTTCAGGGGGAAAATGTGTTGTGTTAGTGGCACTAACATAATTGAAACTACAAAACTGTTCCGTTCACAGACATAATAGATATTATAATTTTAACTCGACATCTGCTACGCAGGTTGCTGGTGAGAACATTTGTCTGAAATCTGCTCACTGAGACCGGGGAGGGGTGGCCATCAGTGCTTGGTTCGTAAGGAATTTTACGGAGATCTCCATTTCAGGATGTAGTAAAGCCAAGTGTCCAAACGGCAGGCGTTGTTCATGCTTGTACAATGCCAAACAGCCCAGAGTCCCTTGCAAACTGCATTTTCCTCCCGCGCCATACGTAGGAATGTCATTTCTGTGTACACAGTGGGTACTCAGTAAATGCTAATGATCAAGTTGCATGAAGTGGAAAGAGCAAAACTTCCTTCTCACTTCCTTCCTTCCCCGCTACAGCAGAAAACCTAAGTTGCTCTTGCATAGGTGGGGGTACAGTCCCATACGTTTCCTTTGAGTTTATCATTTGTCTTAGTAAAAACTGTTGAGTATATACAGTTTCAGCGAAGAGGATGATGGTTGCCTCACTGTACAGAAAAATGATAGATTGATTCTGAATCAGTTCTGGTCTGTTAGATGATACTTCTAAATGTTTCCTGGTGCAACATCTGTGTTCTCTTTTCTACCAATAAAAAAGTATTAATGATTCTTTCAGAAGTGTCGGAAGAAGGCTTCCAGATTCCAGCCACAATAACAGAGCGATATAAAGTCGGAAGAACAATAGGAGACGGAAACTTTGCTGTTGTCAAGGAATGTGTAGAAAGGTGAGAAGGATGTCATTTGCATTGAGCTCTAAAGGTAACATTTGGCGTTACGTTTTCCAGGATTGTGTCTCTATTTGCAGTCCGTGACACATACAGAATAATTTATTGTCTCAACCCCAGACGCAAAAAATTTTTTTTAAAAAAGAAAAGCCCATCCAACAGATTTGAAAAATGTAGTGATTCCTGAAGACAATCTATAAATTAAGGACTTTGATTTTTTTTTTTTAATGTACTCAGCAAAACTTTGCCAGCTATTTCAGGTAAGTATTTTTATTTTGTTAAAAAAAAAAAACATATTGAGACTACTCAATGTTGTTTCTCCCCACATACTTTTTGTGACATGTTTTGTAGAGGTCAGACCGTTATTGTATAGAGTTTATGTCTGCAAAGTGTACTGTCATAAATTAAATGCATGCAATAACCTTGAAGAGCTTTAAAATGCTTATATACTGCCCCCAACAAACGTAGTATTTAATACATTAAAATGTATTAAAATGAATGAGCCAGGTATTCTGTGCACCAACGGGAAGAGTTTAATCCCTGGGTTCTTGATACCTAATCAAGGACAGTAGCTGGTGGCTATGAGATGGAGAAGTGACAACTAATAAAGTGGCACCTAAACTAAGGCAGCCTCAAACCCGGATTTCTTTTCCCGGGCAGTTGCTTGCTTTAGGGGGCCTGGTCAGCCAGCAGGTGGGCAGGATATTCTCAGAGCTGGGTGGGCAGGATATTGAAAGGTCAGGGGGAACTTGCCTCGTTCCTTGACAGACTGTGTCCCTGGCTTTCTGGGGGCAGGCATGGGATGTACGCACTTCCCTATTGCTTTTCTCTGCCCGTGATGGGACTGGACACCCTGTCAGCTCCTCACCACTCTGTGAGAATCATGCTCTACTCTCCACTCAGAGCAGATGACTGGATCTAGAAGGCAGATGAGAAGGCTTTAGCCTGGAAGATCCAGGACTTGTTTTCTTCTAAGGGCTTTGATTTAGAAGCACGGATCCTTGCCATATTAGAGCTGGACGCCCACACAGGGCCTCAGATACCATGAAGGCTCTTAGTTTGGCCAGTATCCATTCATGTGCTTCCTACGCCGCTTGCCACTTTTTAGAAGATGCTTCCCCAGCTAAGGTCACAGAGACTTTGTTAAGCTACCCCTGGGCAGGGGAGCTCACGCTTTGCCCCACCCCACCATGTCAGCGAGGCTGGGATACTCCCAACAGAGATGGAGACCCACTGGGGCGTGAGTAATAGGTAGCTGGAAGAATCCCTCAGTCGACGCTGCCATGGCACCTTTCTCCTCTCTTCCTCTCATTCCTCCACCACGGAGCTGGACCATTGGTGCACGGGTGCCACACATAGACAATGTCCCATCACATCCCTGGGCCTCACACTTTCCAGAACAGAAGCAACCATGAGTTACTGAGCATAGACTATCTACAAAGCCCTTAACCTATGACATTTCGTTTAATTAATATAATAACTCCACAATGTCAGTATTGTCTCCATTTTATAGATAGAAAGCCTAGAGAAGTTAAATGCCCCAGTTTGCTCAGCTAATAAGTACTTAGCAAGACATAGATCTGAGCCCAGCTCCAGAACCCACACTTTTAACCACTCTACTCCACTGCCTCTACTAAGGTGTCTGTAGGAAGACTCTGGCTTAGCTAAGCCATAAGTCACACTCATCGCATTTGGCCTTATGTAAATAAGACAGAAATTAAGTTGGAAAAGCTATTCCTAAGGTAATGGGTTGAGGTGTGCATCTGTGTTGTATAATTTTTTTATTTCATTGATACTTTTAGCAATAGTAAATCCAACTCATTTTAACTTTATTTCCACTGTAGCAGAAAACCCCATTTTTAGCAGATTGCCCTGCCCTCGCACTGTGGGGTGTCTGGTTATTTGCCGGTGTTCGTCATCTGTTAGGTCTGACACGGTGGTCATGTGCTGTTTCTCCCAGCTAGAGCATGGACGGGGATGGCATCTCAGTCCAACAGTATTGGTCTTCTCACAATAGGAATTTCCCATTTCCGCATCCAGAATTAATTTGTTTCTTTCTAACTTGGATTGCATTCGTTTTGCACGAGTTCACATCTCGGGGTCTCACTGTATGAAACTTCAGAGCCGAAACACCAGATCGCCCCATGAAGTGTTCGTGTTCAGCTCCTGCTGAAAAAGGACATATGGCATGTGCCCTCTCTCCCCAGAGATATCACAAAACATTCCTTTAATATTTTCCAGAGGTCCGAGAAAATAGAAGCAAGCTAGGAATGTTATGAATGGCACACATTGCTCGCGGGTACACTGCCTTATTCTGAGGGGTGAATGTGTATGAACAAGGGCAAGTATGTCCCTCCCCTGTTAATAATGTTCTGGCACAGGCAAGATTTTTCTACAGCAATGGACACGATAACAATGTCTTTCTGTGGTCCTGTGCCAGCATATTCTTTAGCTGGTAGATCCACCTAGATTTCTGTCTGTGCTCCAGGAGCAACTTCCTGGAGGGCCTCAGGGTCCCCTAGGATGCACTAAAGGAAGTAAATAGACTTTGACTGCAGCTGGGACAGAGGTGCTCTGTTTTGAAGCTGTTTTGTGGAGCATTTTGAGGTCCCAAAGCAACCTAAAAGTGCTGAAAAGTGCTAATGAGAGGCCAGAGCACGAGTAGAGAGCTTGATATGAGGTGCTCTAACCTTCCTGGCTCTGTGTGGGCCAGTTACCAAGGGTACGAGTGACGCGGTTGTGAGCAGGGCTGGTGTCCCAGGTGGCCCCTGGCCTTCTCCCGCTTGCACTGCTTGCATTTTTTAGTAACGTAGGCAGCTGAGCTGTCTCCCCTCGTCCACCCATAAGCCAGAAGAATTGCATAACACAACTGCTGACTCTAGGCATGAACATAAACAGGTCAAACCCACTGGAACAAGCTAAGACGTTAGTGTCTCCAAAATGGGTTGCTTCCACCAAGGAAATCCTCAAAATTCTCAATAACCTTAAGAACCATGTGCCTGCAGTTTATAGGCCTTTCCTTTGGAACTGGGAGCTGGAGGATGAGTCAGTGCGAAGAAGCCTAGACATCTCTTGGCTACCTGATTGCTGTTCTTCCGTCTTTCCTTCCTGAGGCTCCCCTGGCACCTGACAGCCATGGGGCCCTTGCTCAAATTCAAAATAAAATTTCGCTTTGGAGATGTTGGACAAGACACTCTGGGATGTCTCAATCCTCTGCTCTTGCCAGTTATCTCCTTATGGAAGAGGCTGAGATTGGGTTTTATTAGGATTAGCTGGTAAACAAAGGGTGCAGTTCACTCACCCCTCTTTATTAGAGCGGGGGTAGTGTTCCTGTCGTCGCGCTAACTGCCACCATGCTCTGCAGCTTCCACAACTGACCAGCGAGTGTGGGGCACCTGCTGGCTCAGGCCCCCGCTGGGCAGTTGTGGTGCAACAGAGAGAGAGAAGACACAGCCCCCATCCGTAGACCCTTATCCGCAAACAAGGGGTGCCAGTAAATTCAAGAGATGTTATGGTAGAGGAATGCTTGAGAGCTGTTTTTCCTTCACATACTCTTTTTAAAAACCTTCGAAACATAGCCAACAGCAACAAGAAAACCCACATTGGCCCAGCGCATCCCAATCTTGCCAACCATTCCCCCTTGATAATCATTCTATGCTTCCTGGAGGAGGGGTGCCATGGGCCGAAACTTGGCTGGGGTTGAGAATCACTAAATTAAACAAGACAGCTTTCTCCAAATCACTTTTAGCACAAACATAAAAAGTCAGATTCAATTCAGTTTTGTAAAATTTGGAAATTTCTCTCTAGTAGTTTGGGCTCTAACCCTAACTTAATAGGACGGTGACCTTACAAACTGATTTCCCGTGGACAGGGAGGAAGACAAAGTTTTCCGTCGCTGCTTTTGTTGTGGCATAGAGGGTTTCCTAAAAGGCCAAGAATATAATTGCAGAAACGAACAAGCAAATGGCCTGTATTTTCACCAGAAATCCAGCTGTCTAGTATCTCAATGCACCACACTGTAGACTTATTGAAGCGCAGGTCGCATTCACCTCGGAATCCACCAAAGAACCCCGCTCGTCACTGCTCAGTGAATAATTGCACAGGCGCGGCCGCCTCAAAGTGCAAGGTATGCAAGAAGGCAAATACCTTAATTAAGGTTTTATTTCCTGCCAAGTGTTTTCACTTAAAGCAAGCACTTACACTTTTATTCCGTATATACATTTAGTTCCGACACCTGTTTCCAGGCTCATTTGCCAGATGAGCTACTTTCCTGTAAACATGTGCTTCTAGTAATTAAGGGTTTTATGATGTGACTAGTTCTGCCCTCGAGGACTCAAGGAAGAAGTTGCAATATTAATTTAGCTGGTCCTCTGTGGGGTCATTGTCCAATATAAAATGTGGGTAAATGTAATGGAACATTCAACCCTATTACAAAAGGCTCTGTGTAGGAAACCCGCATGGTCCTTCTTCCTAGTGTGCCCCAGGGCCACCCGGGCCAGGTCTGCTCCCTGCTGCCCCTCAGCTGTCGGCTCAGGACAGACGCTGCCAGCTTGGCCCCCCGGGAGCGAACACACCCGCTCGGTCACTCACCGCGGATTCCGTTCCTTGTGCGTCTGGCTGTAGAGAAAGTTCTACACCCTCTCTGTGCCCTACGCCAGCCCTTTTCCTCGAGTGCTTTCACGTTACTCGTTCAAGGGAGGCGACGATGAAACGTCAAGCATGGAGAATCACAGAGCTAAGAAAGCCCCTCTCTTCCGACCAGCGCGGGCCTGTCCATCCGTGCCCCTTTGTGGAGGCGATGAAGGGAACGCGTGTTTTCATTTTTGAGCCTCCCAAACCTCCAGCCTCGCTCTCTGTCCCTGCCTGGGATTGCTGGTGGATGTCGAAGCCGGCCATCGAATGAAGCGTGTTCAGGCAGATAGGAAATTGCTCGTGTATTCCAATCTCAGATGGCCTTTATCATAATTTTTTAGTGATTTATGAAAAGCAGAATCCAGAAACACCTGAGCTTTTAGTTTTCCTCTTGATTAAGTATTTTCAAATTTGCGAACAAACTCTTCAAGAGGCCTCTTAAGAAGAGGCTACTCAAAGGGACCCTGTGGTCTTATGCCCATAGCATGAGGAATCCCTTTATATGTAATTTCACTTTCTCATTTATGTTTGCCCACACATTTTTAATTTTTAATTTTTCCTCTTACCGCAGTGCTTTCGCTCCACCCCTGCCCCGTGGCCTTGCTGGTGGGCTGGTGTTCGTGTGGGAACATCAGCACCCCAAGCCTGCATTCAGCCAGGGCCCGCTCATTTCTCCTCACTCACGGCCTCTCTGCCCAGCCGCGGCACGGTCTCTGTCGAAGGATCAACAAAGGCAGAGTGGCAGGGGCGTCCCTGGGCTCCCCAGTCCATTTCCTCACGGAGTTAAGACAATGTGGATTTCTCCAGACATCCCCATCTCTGCAGGAGGGCCCCCCTGAATCTAAGGGTTGTACCTTCTCCCATCCGAACCCCAAAGCCCTCTATTGGAGAAGAGGCTTCAAAGTGATTCTCTTATCCTAGTGTTATTCACCAGATATAATCATGACAATTCAATGTTTTTGAGTGTCTTTTGCAAGAACCTAGAAGTGTAATGGGAGAAGCATTTTTAGAATTAAATGCCATGAACAGTTTCTAAAATGCCTTTGAAACAGATTTTTAATACCTGGCCTCTTGATTTACTTATAGGCAAATCATTTTCTTGCTCCAACCACATAACTAGGAGATCCCATTTAATTCATCGTACTGAAGATTTTAAAATTCTATTTTACTTTTTTTTGTTTTTGAGGCAAGAACTCATTCTGTTGCCCAGCCTAGAGTGCAGTGGCGTCATCATTGATCACTGCAACCTCAAACTCCTGGGTTCAAGT
Source organism: Avahi laniger (assembly GCA_963575035.1). Classification (NCBI taxonomy): domain Eukaryota; kingdom Metazoa; phylum Chordata; class Mammalia; order Primates; family Indriidae; genus Avahi; species Avahi laniger. The sequence goes on along the minus strand of CAUYSK010091321.1, from coordinate 27,007 downwards.
GATCCTCCTGCCTCAGCCTCTTGAGTTGCTATTTATATGTGTGTGTGTGTGTGTGTGTGTGTGTGTGTGTGTGTGTGTATGTGTGTGGAGATGGGGTCTTACTCTCTTGCTCAGACTGGTCTGGAATTCCTGGCCTCAAGCAATCCCCCCAACTCAGCCTCCCAAAGTGCTAGGATTATAGGTATGAGCCACCGTGCCTGTCCTAAAATTTCTTTCTTTCTTTTTTTTTTTATTTCAGCATAATATGGGGGCACAGATGTTTAGGTTAGGTGTGTTGCCCTTGCCCCCCCCCCAGTCCAAGTTTCAAATATGACCATCCTATTGCGTGGTGCGCATTGCACTCTTTGTGTATGCATATACCCATCCCCTCCTCCCTCCTCCTCCCTCCCCCCTGCCCAACATCCAATAGATGTAATTCTTATGTATGCACTTATGTGTTGATCTGTTAATACCAATTTGATGGTGAGTACATGTGGTGCTTGTTTTTCCATTCTTGGGATACCTCGCTTAGTAGAATGTGTTCCAGCCCTTTCCAGGAGTATGTAAGAGGTACTATATCACCATTGTTTCTTAAAGCTGAATAGTACTCCATGGTATACATTCCCCTTATATCCATTTGGATCCATAAAATTGACTTTTATTTATAGGTAAAAAGCTAGGCTCTCTGGATTTCACACCATAAATGAATGGCAATGCTTGGAAAGTAGTGGTTTACTATGATTAGCAAGTAGGCATTGTGTCCTTGGATAATAGACATGTCCTTGTGTTTGGCACTACAGGATCCTAGAAATGTTAGCACAAATTAGGACGCTATTTAAAGGTAGCAGTACGACTACACCCTCCCTCCTACATCTGTCACAGATGAAGGGCCATGTTGATTGTGCTATATGGGGAGCAAGGACCCCGAGAACCAAAAGCCCTCGTTTTAACACTGCCCTGTGACTTCGGGACAGTGCGTTTGTTTTAATTGTCACCTCCATATTCTTTCTATGAAATGAAATGAGACAGCCTCAGCCTCAAGAGAAGAGGAGTTTAGCACCACAGTCCACAGTAGTGTTTTTATAACAAGTGTGGTGACAGGAACAGCTCAAGGTTTTCCATGCTAGCGTATTTGTTGTCCTTACATTTGGTTAATCCATAAACATTTACATATTTCTTTGCTAAAAAAAAGGGAAAGGAGAGTCTTTTGTGAAATATTTACACCATGATGCAAGATGTATGGGTAAGAAATTAATCCCTAAAAAAATGATTCAATAGATCTGAAATTCAGTTTTATTTTTAAAAAAAAAAAAACAAACTTTCTCTTTGCAGGTCGACTGCTAGGGAGTATGCTCTGAAAATTATCAAGAAAAGCAAATGTCGAGGAAAAGTATGTATAATGTGTGGTCTTATGAAATACAGTGTTCAGGGGGGTTGAAAGAAACACAAAGTTCAGCTCCCAAATAAATATAAGTTCACCCTCAGAGTTGCATTTTGGTGGAATAAAATATTATATACTTATTAGACTGTAACTCTTTTTATAAATATCCCTGGAATAAAAGTTAATTAGTATGATTAGATACTATTTTTGTTCCTTATCTTTGTTTGCTTATTTATTTGTTTATTTTCTTCCTTTACTTTTGTGGTCTAAGTTTCATTCCATCCCTGTATATGAAATTACAGTTATCATGATAGGTTCTGATTTTACAAGTATCATCTAAGGACCTTCAATATCTTTTGGCAATTCCAGGCTATATGAATGTCAGAATATAAGATATACTCATTATACTTTACCAAAATACATCTCTCTTGATCCTCAGATATTATAGTTGTACTCGTTTGAGTTCTCTGATTTGTGTATATTGATTAAGATAACTTTTCCCTTGGAAAGGAGCACATGATCCAGAATGAAGTGTCTATTTTAAGAAGAGTGAAGCATCCCAACATTGTTCTTCTGATTGAGGAGATGGACGTGCCAACTGAGCTGTATCTTGTCATGGAATTAGTAAAGGTATGTATTTTGGAAAAGAAAGAAACTTCTATTCAAGGCACCGTGCTTTCCTATATTGTAGAGTTCTTTTCCCTTATTTTCTCCCACCAGCATTCAGTTACTCATTTCTGGACGCTGGCACAGTGGTTAGGAATATTAACAAGAAAATTGTACTGCAAGAGTTCAAGTCCCAGCCTGGGTGCAAATAGGCCCATGACCGTGGGTGTACCTCTCTATGCCTTAGTTCCCATGGATGTAAAATGAAAATACTAATATGAATAGTATATAAAGAGGTATGGCTTCCACCAGTTTGTGCGACACAGAAAACATTAGATATCAATACAGTTACTGTTGTTATTGTTGTTATAATAACAACAATTAGAAAAGTAGAAAAATTGACCACTTTTCCAGGAACTACATCCAAAGGTACCAACCATTTTGTAAAAAGAGGCTTTAAACTTTTAGTCATCAACATAATAGAAAAATAACACAGACTTATTAATAATGTGAACAGTCTACTGCCTTTTAGTGAATGTCGTAAATCTCATCCTGTCACAAAAAACTTACCATTTTAGTCTGTGCAAGCGTAGAATAAAGGAATAGCCAAATGTGGATAATGGTTGAATGTTCGTGAAAGGTATTCTACCTATTCTCTCTACTTCTGTACATTTAAAAATTTTCAGGAATTAGAAGTTTTTAAAAATGGAATGTTTAGTTTTCATGAAGTTGGTTTTTTCTCAAGCCTTTTATGTTATGTTATTCTGACTGAAGGTTTAAGTAATTTCTACTTTAGTTGTAGAGTGTTGTAGATTAGTGGCACCACCTCCTACGGCGACTGTGTGCACCGTCGGTGACAGCTTTGGGTCCCAGAGGCCGTGTTTGGAATCACACACCCAAGCCAGTGACTGCCCCATGTGGGATTTTCTTTTTTAAAGATTTAAGATAAGGAAAGCATTTAATCAATGAATCTGTTATGACATGGAAAAATGTTCATTTCTAGGGCCTTTAAGTTTTCATTTTTCAGAGTTGCTTCACTTTAGATATGTTGGCATTTTTCTTTTTTACTTAGTGGTTATTTATATTTATAGGTGAAACCTATTTTTTTCCTCTTTATCATCTAAGGACCTTCAGCATCATTTGGCAATTCTAGTTAGAACTTGTTTCTTTTGGGACATGGGGTTTGTTAGCAGTGACACAAGGTTATTGCCATGTTCGAGGCTGAGGGAGGTGGACATGTTAAACTGTTACTCCAACAAAGAAAGGTCGATTTTATTTATTCAGAAGATTTTCATATTGGTACTTTATTATCAAATTATCTTTTTGCCAACATGGTAAATTACACTTTCTCTAGAACCAAGGATGGTTTTTTTACAACGGCATTAATTTTAGACTAACAACTTGAAACCATTCCTATTGCCCCTCTGTGTGCTGTTAAAAATTGATTAACCGTTATTATTGATTAGCTGGTTTTTGGAAAGCTGAGACTAAATTAAATTTGAAGATGACAAAGCCTCAAGTGTTGAGACCACATTTTGTGGGCAATCTCGGTCTGATCGTCAATCATATCCGTAGGTGATTCTAATAGGGTCCTGATTGTACTTAACTGCCTTTGTGAATTCTCCCTGCATCACCAAGGTATCCTGACAAGGCCAGGGAGGGTCTATATATGGCCCTGCACTGGAACTCCTCAGTCGTGCCACTAGCTTGTACCCTTAGATTTATTCTGACCCAGAACTGCACTGAGGCCAGGTCTGGAAGCTTCCCAGGAAGGGAAGGTCAACCCCAGGCTTGACTCAAAAGGCTCCTGTAGCTTACCCCTGAGAAATTTAGATGAGGCTCTGCTTCTCACATCCTGCGTGCCCAGTGGTGTGCCAAAGAGTGCCTGAAGCTATGGGACAAACAAGGCCTGTGTTCTGGAAAACAGTGAAGTAGCAGTTCTTAAGAGGGAAATTCCATGATTATTAGGAACAGGACTTTAGACTTCTGCCTGCCCAAAGTGCTGCACATGCAAACTGCTTCTGTGTCCGCGGAAGGCAGCCTTGTGGGGGAGGTGGCCCTGCTGCTGGACCCTGAGAGATCAGCAGGCGCTAGGAAGGCAAAGAGGAGTGGAGGGGACACTCCAGGAAGGGGGCTGTGGGGAGGACAGGTTTGGAGCAGAGTGATCCTGGCCTCTTTTAAAGACCAAGGAAGAAAGACCCCACCTGGGACATAGAGGGAACTGCCCTGAAGTCGTGGCAGGAGATGGAATTGGACGAGGTGGAATGAGGTTGTGGGAAAGGATTGGTGGTTTCTTGAAGAGGGGAAGAAAACAGTGACGTAACGTGTGGGAAGGAAACAGTCGGTGTGCGGGATGCTTTGCATAAAGCCGGAGAAAGGAAGCAGTGCGGTGCGAGACTACACAACACTCTGGGGATGATGCGGCCGGAACGCTGGCTCAGACGGTGCAGTGGGTGGCCCAGAGGATGTGTGTGAGAAGTGCTGACTGCTTTGTTGAGGATGAAGAGGAAAGGAGATTACAGGATGCCTGGGAGCTCGGATAACTGGGACAATAATGGCGTCTTTGCAGGGTCTCCACGTGCAGCCATGCGTGTCCTGCCGCGTGACTCCAGGGTGCTGTTCACGGAGACCACAGTGACTGTCCTGCCTCCCCAAATGGTGCATAGCAGCCTTGCCTTTGAGAGAAATAGGAAGTTGAGAGAGAAAATGTTCATTGTGAAAAAAAATGTACGTGCTTAGTTTGAGAACTGCTGAGGCTTAATAACCAGTGAGAAATCTCCAGAGTGGAGATAGCGCAGGGAAGCAGAGGGTCCAAGCCAGATGGTCGTATTCGAAAATATACAAGGGCTGTATTTTGCTTTTGCTAAGAAAAATCGAGTCCCTTAACACATCAGGTAACGAATGAACACGGTTGGTTACTGTGTTCAACTGCTTGGCACGCTGTAGGCAAAAATAGACAAATACTGTTAGTAAATCAGACCCAAATTCTCTGAAAGGGTTTCCCATAAATGGAACCAAGATCGGGACCTAAAATCATTTTTGTTTCATCAAATAGCAGTATGTTAGCAAGGATCAAAGGAAGCAAAAGTTGAGATGAATAGCAGTCATAGGCAACTTTCTCTGAACATTCTCCACTCTCCCTCTCTGCTTTTCTCTCTCATCTTTGGAATGACAGTTTCTGGTCCTTTTCTCCGTTCCCTACAAAGAAGTGCAGTATTGAAAAAGAAAACACTACACCCACTCCCAGAGAGCTAAATCTAGAATATGAAGGGGATATGTGTGTGCACGTGTGTGTGTGCACGTGTGTGTGTCTTCATAATTTCGCAAGGCAGTAGAACATTTTGTTAAGCGTGCAGTTTGCAGCATTATCCGTTTCTCATTGTGGGAGGCTGAGGATGATGAATTTGAACTTCAGCTGACAGTAGGTTCAGGACAGGTGGCACGTGCCTCCCGCTTCCCCACGTGTCACAAGGCCTCTTCCCTGGAGACCCAGCTCCGCCTCCTCCTCCCTGGCTGGGGGCGGTGGAAATGTGTCTCACGTGTCCTCACCCCACTCCTTTCTTTGAGCTCTAGAGGAAATGTGGCTGGCTTGCACCGTGGGCAGAGAAGTCACCATAAAGACTTCGGGGCCGTGAGAGGGAAGTGGCAGGGAAAGCCCTTAGGACCCTGAAGATCCTGGTCCATTCTTCATTTCCTTTCTCGTGTGTCAGGGGCCTCTGCAGGTGGCCCACTGGCACATCTGTTAATGTGCTGCTCTGCCTGCTGCTCTGTTCTCAGGGAGGAGACCTTTTCGATGCCATTACTTCCACTAACAAATACACTGAGCGGGACGCCAGTGGGATGCTGTACAACCTGGCCAGCGCCATCAAATACCTGCATAGCCTGAACATCGTCCACCGTGACATCAAGCCAGAGAACCTGCTGGTAAGAGAAAGTCCCACTTCAGGGCATCCTGAGTTCCAGGCACTCCCAAGGGAATGTGAATCCTTCTTTCTTTTCTTTTTTTATTGTATTTTGTTTCTTCTTAAAAATGTTTACCTTAAAAGCTAATTTCCAGCCAGTTTATATACAACACTTTTATGTTAGAAAGATTTTATTTGGTAAAAAAGGAAGCCCTTTTAGACTTTCTCATCATCTCTCAACTTTGCATCTCAATAATATGATCTAAAACCTAAGAGAAATAAATCATAATGTGTTTTAAAGACACCAGCCCCTTGGCATAAAAATAATCATGAAGAAGACTGATTTCAGAAAACAGAGTGGCTAGTTGGTTTGCTTTCTGTGAACTCTGTATCTCTGGAGAAATATTTAAAGAGTTTTTCTAACCCAGTTACTAAGGGGACAGTCTAGAAAGGAGGCAGGAGGCAGAGACTAGGCTTGGGGAACCGTCGTTGGTAAATACGGGAGTGACATAAATATTGCTAGCTCTTCAGGCTGGAATTTTAATGAAATATATGAAATTCTCCCCCGAAGATGCTAGTTGGTCTTTTACTTTCATGATCCACCCGCGAGCATCATGTATCACATGTGACTCCTGTTAGTCTGCCCACATCTTCAGAAATCTGGGAATTGAAGATTCTCTTTCCAAAGCAATGTTTCTCCAAGGGTGGTCCAAAGACTCCCTGAGTCACAATTACTCCCAGATGCCTGTTAAAAATGCAACTTTCTGGGCCTCCATGCAGCCCTACCAAACCAGAATGTGGTGACTGGTGACAGTGTGCAGAAATCCACACCACAACCGGCTCTCCCAGGTAATCTGCATGCACACTCAAGTCTAAAAGCCAATGAGCAGCCCCACTCCCCCTACGCGGATAAAAGGGGAAAAGATCTGCTATTATGAAGAGCCACCGATGTGCTCAGCCCTGTGCTAAGGGATTTGCTGTCATTATCTCATGTAATCCTCACAACAGCCAGATGGGAGAAGTTCTATTACTGTCTCATGTCACAGAGAAGAAAACTGGGTACCTTGAAGTTAAGTGACCTGCCCAAGGCTGTAACAGCTCAGAAGTAGAAGAGCCAAGATCTCAATCTACTTCTGACCTATTCTAATGCCCAGGCTCTTCCCTCTAGACTGCAGTAAACTCTGAGTTAGGGAGAGGTTAATTCAGTGCTTGCCATGTGCCAGGGGACGAGAGCCACACATGTCTTCATGGAGTTGACGTTCCAGCAGGAAAGATAGGCATTCGAGATAAATACGCACACAATTAGTTCATTGCAATTATGTTGGTAATCTTGTAGCTACTGACTTATAAAGGCAGCCGAGGTCAAGTGACAGAGCCCGACTTAATTGCGCCTCAAATTCCACATGTCCGCAGTAGCCTAAACATTCTCCGCTGCGTAGTTGCCTCCCTAAACTGCAGCAATTTTCCTTGGTCTGCATTCATTACTCCTGTGTCCTGAATTATGTAGGATTGTCTCATGGGAACAGGCTTACAACTGGGCCTTTGTTTAAAAACTTCTCTAAGCTCTAAAACTTCAGTGATTGAAAATCAAAGTTTCATTTCCCTTCTTTTTCTTTGCAGTTGAGTTTTGTGTACCCATCGCTCCCTTGCTCCTCACCTGTGTTACCTAGTTCTGCAAATGCCGTAAATGACTATATAGCAGTGTACTTTTACTAAAATTACAATTTGCAGGATACTTTTAAAGTATTGTGCTCATTAGAGCATATTTTAACTTTAAATTACCCAAGAAGAAAAAAATCTCTCCTTCCTTTTTCCTTTCTTATCTGAAATATGTAGAGAAACCATTGCAGTCATTCCTAACATAGTTTTAAAGTATCTGGATGAAAAACTAAAGAGAGCCTATTCTCCATTATAGTAATTGCTTATGATGGGGGGGCGAGGGTTGGTGAATTTTGCAGGGATAAAGCTATTATAGGATAAAATAGTTAGAAGAATAGAATAAGTTTAGCAAAATTAGGATGACATCACTAATTGCACATGAGACCTCTGTTAATTTCACATTCTGTTGAACTTTCCGTGGAAATAAGGGAGAGGTAAAACTTCACAAACTCAGGATTTATAATTGGGTGGACAGAAGTTCAAAGCCAAGTAGTTCACGCTGCCACCAGCTGGTCTCATGACCTTGAACAAGTTGCTTAACTCCTGTCTGCCTTCTTTAAGGAGGATTTTATGAAGATAAAGAGACAACACATAACTATTAGTTCCCTTTTTTATTGCCTCTTTATTTGTAATAAAAGTTAAATTATCCCTAAAAATAAAACTGCTTAACAATAACATTGTATGTATGTATAAAAAAAATAATTTTTTATCTTTTTTTGACATTACTTTAAAATTTTTACTATTCACCCACACATAGATTTGCTACCTTGTGGCAAAATTCACAGCAATAGACTATTTTTGGAAAATGTTATAATAAAGGTAATGTAAAAATTTTGAAGCCATCTTCTTAGCTCAGGGAATCTTACTAAATAAATAAAAAGGCCTCATGATGCACTTTGCTTTACTATTATATTAGAAGACCTCAGAAACCCTTCTCAATTGTTAGATTGCTAATAACATTTTTGCTAGTTAAGTGATTAATATTTGTTATAACTAGCACAGTGTTTTTTATAAATGTCTAATTCAGGTATATATTTTATGTAGCAAAATTGTGTACATAAAACTTTTAGCATTTTTATTTTTAATTCTTATAGAATAGTATAAAAATATAGCTTGAGCTTAAGGATGTATATTGATCATATAAATGATTTGTTTAACTCTAAGTTTTTTAACAGATCAAAGTATTTTAATGAGAAAATATATTTGACTTACAGTGATGTTTCCAGTCGCATTTTAGGTGAAAACTGGGAACTGACCCAATAAAAAAGTACTTTTTGTAAATTTATTATTGTATTATTACTAAGGCTTTTATCCCCCGGGTCAGTCATGCCCATGATTTTATGTGGTTCTTCTTGCTTTACTTGTTGTCAGCCTGGTGCTTAATAATTATATGGACAAGTGGATGTCAGAGGTGAGCAAGTGAGTGAATGAGTGATACTCCTTCCTGGAATAGAGGACAGAGCCCACCTGATAAGCCTCAGCCATTTCCCAACTCATCTGTCTCATGGAGGACTCACACTGGCTTCAGTATAAACCTCGCTGAGCAGCCAGAGAAGGCTCAGTGCTTTTCCAGTTTATGCACAGGACCACTACGTATGCATGTGTGTATGTGTATTTGTGTACATGTGCATATGAGTGTATACCATGATTGTTTATGACTAAAGGAACTTTTTGCTTTTCCGAAAAAAAACCCAAAAATGTAATGCCTTCAGTTCCCACGAGTCACCACCAGATGGCAAGATTGTATCCTTGGCAGCAAAACCATCAGTAGCTACTTGTGTTTCTTCCAGGCAGCTCAGGGGGTCTTTTAAAAAATGTGTACACAGATGCCACTTCCTTATGAAAATTAAAGTCCTTACTGGCAAAAATATAACTTACATCACTAGTTTTTATTAGATTCCAGAAATTCAGTCATTTTCTTCAAATACAAAAATGTAAGTTCAAAAACCTTTTTCCTCCCAAACTCCCCAGTACTTTCTAGAAGAAAAAAGTTTCTCAGAAAAACTGCTTCTCTTGGTCAGAATTTTTTTTTTTTTAGAAACTCTCTAAGTGTCTGTGCCTGCTCCTAGCTGCCCATCAAAGCGACACATGCAGCTCACGAGCCTCATTTTCACTCGATGGATAATTTCAGCAATAAGCTATTCCTGTTCACCCCGAGTGATGATCGTTGGTTGTGCTGCAGCTCTTCCGAGTTTCCAGTTCAAGGCCACACCATGCTCATAAAATAACGGATTTCCTTCTGCCTTGATCCCCTGACTCTTAATCCCCAAATAAATCCACTTTGTCACAGGATAGCTAACTACACTGATAGAAAAGGCCAGCGCCACAGACAGACTGTGTCTAGAGGTCATGGACAGATTTGTAGCCAGTCCCCTGTACTGTGAACTTGAGCCACTGCAGTGGGTTGGCAAATGGATTGGGGGTTACCCAGAGGAAGGGAGCCAGTGGTCTCCTGTGAGCCTGTCACCAACCCTGCCCTGACCAGGATTACCAGTGACTTGAAATGAAGACGTATTATACCAAATGACAGGATTGAGATCCAAAAATACCTTTGGCTCAAAATTTCATAAGATGAAGTTTAATAAGAGATAAACACGAATCCCTATGGACTAAGTGGTTTTGGTGTAGTTGGTGTACTTTGGTGTTATTGACGATTGTAGAAAAATGGTAATGAGAAAACTTGTCTCGCTGCAGGTCAAAAGGCTATTACTTGACCCATAAAAGGCTATTAATTGGGTGTGAGTCTCAGTGTGACCCGGCTGCTAAAAATATCAGTGTGTCCTTAGACTTCTTTCCATGAAAGAGTGTTGCCATCAAAAGCATCCTCAGCTTGGCTCCTACCACATCACCCCTATGGTAATAACCTGATCGTGTCCTGTCTGGGACCTGGGGTTGGCCCAGAGAAGGGATGGGCCACGTGGGGCATGGTGGCTCTCATCAAATGCCGGAAAGGCTGCCACATGGACGATGGGAGGACTTTTTTGTGTTGTATTCGAGAGTGCTGAACTAAAACTTAAAGAGAAGACATTAATGAGCCAAAGATTTAGGGTTAACATAAGGGAAAAAAAACTTTCTAACAATTTCGTTTGTTTGAAAATTAAATGATCTTTATTTCAGGTAGCTTGTAGTCATTATAAGTGTCCAGGCAGAAATCGAATGATCCTTTTTTGTGGGTGTTTAGAAGCAAAATTCTGCTTTCTGAATTTGGATGAAAGTTGAGGGACAACAGAAGACACACAACATTTTCCCAAACATTATTTAGGGCAATAAATACTAAATACTCAACTACTGCCACTGCCATTTATTGAGCACTAATATTTCTGGATGTCAAGATTATGGGTGAGTTTAGTTCCTTTTCCTGTATAATGATCTGTCTTTTCTAATTTTTCTCCGGTGACATATTGGGTAATAATTGTGTGACAAAAATGTAATAACATTTTTAAAAATTGCAATGACATCGCGTTCCCACAGTTTTGGCAAAATCCTAGGTTGTATAATTCCTAACAGAATCCGGAACGTGCGTGTTTTGTGTATCTCACTGCAGCTGCATAGAACTCTTTTTAGATAGTTTTATGACTATTTTAAATTTAGGGTGAGAATCAGGTTTCCTGGAGTTTCCGTTCACTTCTCTGTCTTCCCAGATATCTCCAATATAACACTTTGAAAGAGATTTTTTTCCTTTAATATTGTTACTTCTCTTCTGATGTTCTCCTTTCTGACTTCTATGCAACTTTCATTGTTTTTATTATTTAATTTAACTTTTGAGTTCATAAATATTTTACATGTGGCTATAAAATGGTTTTTTTTATTAGAGTTTTTTTTTTCAGGAGATCTAATTCAAAAGTATGTGGGCCATAAAGTGTATTTCACAAAATAATTCCCTGCTTAAATGTTGTTATATTTCACTTCTTAAAGATTAAAGATTTAAATTTAATCCATTTTCCTTTGAAAACATCATAAAGGCCATATACCATGGCTGGAGGAAAATCAATGTCTTTTTAAAGGGATCTCATATATGCTAAAAAAGTAAATTGATCTTTTTCCATGCCACTTTTGTTCAATTCTATTTGGTGAAATAATTTTTAGTATCTATTGAGTGCCTCTGTGAAAACTATTTCAGTGGTTACTAATGATTCATTAGCCAACATTTCAACAGGGTTATCCTTGAATTGATAGCAACATTATTATGTTTGTTCCAACACATCTGTTCTTTTAGTCAGCTTTTAGTGCTGTATTATGGGAATCTCAGAAACCATTTGACTGGATTCAGGTTATCTGTGAATTTTCATATTATTTTATGGCCACCGGCTGCATTTTATGACTATATATTAAATGTTTTATTTTTTCAAATAACTTTTCCAAATGGTCTCAGTTTCCCATCCAAGGGAAGTCAGACATATGCCAAAACATCTACTGTTCTGCAAGTCGCAGCTAGTGCAAAACCCCAAATAAATGAAAAAGAAACAAAAATAAAACGCTTCTTTAAAAAGGAAAAATCCTGTATTAAATCCCAGTGTGCCCCAAAAATCTACATACCTGACCTTTCACTATATCTATTCTTGGTAGGATGTGCCTTCAGCTTTTAATTGGAACCTTTTTCATAATTGTTGCCATTTAACACATTTAGTCTGTCAAATCATGGGATGTCTTTATAGCCTTATAATAAACCCTAGAGAACAACTTCTCTGACTGTAGCCATCTGCAATGATCACAAGAGTAGCTTACAAAATACTGACAGTCTTTATGGTAATAGGATACATATGGCAGCCCACAATTATGTGTAGCTGCATTCAATTAGTGTTGTACAATTACACAATTTTATTGCTTAGTTAAAACAGTGAAAGCACTACATACTGGGTAATTTGCACTAATCCCCGTCTCTTTAATAGCTCCTCGGTGTTTAAAATGTGGGGGAATATCTATAGGATTTAAAGGGCCTGAGATGAACATTAAATTATGTCTCATGTTGTGAATACTCCTTGACTGACGGTTAATGTACTCCCACTTTACATGTGGGTCATGTTTTATAGAGGCTTTAAAATGTAGTTATAGCAAAAGATTCTCCTTACACCAGAACTCCACTTGCTGGACCAGGCTGTCCAAGTCTATGCTTGCAGCTTGCTAATGTCCCTTCTGGAAGATGCTCGGAATGAGGAGAAACGATGAGGAACACAGTCAGCATTGATCCAGAGAGTGGTGGAAGCCAACGATTCGGCACTTTTAAATGTGAACCCGTTAGAAGCCTTTCCGATTTCTAACTTTTAATTAAAAATTTAGTTCAAAGTGAATTTATAGCTGCCATTTGGAAAAATACTTTCCGGAGATGATTTTGGGAGGATGTGTGTGTGTGTGTGTGTGTGTGTGTTTGAGCGCGCGCGCGTGTGTGTGTGTGCACGTGCGTGCTTAAAACAGATGTATTTAGCAATCTATGATTTTTAGCAAACTTTTAATTACATTTTCCAGTGGCCTCACGCATGCCCCTGTGTCGCTGGCTCGGTAAGAGATAAGGGTGAACATAGCTTAGCTTGCAGCAGGTGCTGATGGTGAGCTCCGGTTGCAAGGTGGGTCCTTACACCGCTTGGGAAAGGCGCTCTCCCATTGGAGGAGAAGAAACACTGGAATATATTCCTCTCCATCCTTCTCCCAAAGCGTTGACAGAGAAAAACCCAAGTAACCTTGTTTACTGCCCTGTGTGACAGTAAGTTAAACAGAATTCCAAAGTAGAGGCCCGGGACATTTGTTCACCTGCAAAAACATTTTGCTGAAGCATTCCTCATGTACTTATGTCTAGAGATGTTTTCAATTACATGGCATCGGCTTTTGTCTCTAAGCTCTTGTTGTCTGTCCTAAGCAGCACTTGAACCTCTTTATGTTCATGAAAATTCTACTATATGGTTTTCAAAGCAAAAAAGGGGGCCATGGTACAAGTGATTAAAGAGAGAGAAAAAGAACATTAAAATTATAGATTCTATGTATTTTATTTAAATGGTTTTGGTGGTTTTAGGGAAGTATTATTGTTTTTAGGTACTCATTTTTTTTATTTTAGGTTGAATTTGTTTTTCCTATGTTGCAACAAATTTAGGTAGAATTTTTAGTGCTTTTTTTTTTCTTAGTTATTGAAACTTTGGACTTACTGATCATCTATATTAAGTAGAATTGGTATATGGCTGTATGTTAGATGGAATTTCCACTAAAATGGAGATGCTCAAAAGTAAAACCTTTGCTACATGTAAGAGGATTACATGGTCATGTTCAGAACTAAAACGGGAATTATGACTGGGTTTGCCCACATCTGCTTTTGTCAAACTCTTTGAATAAAGTTAGGTGATATAGATACATTTAGAAAAAAGCTACAAAATTCCTGCATAACTGGAGTTGACTAAGTCAAAATCTGCACCACCTCACAAAGCATACATTATTATGAATGTTTCGTCCTAACAGAACATCAAAGCAAGAGATTATTTTGCATTTTACAAAGGTTATTGGTAACCAAGTGGAATTAAGGAAGTAAACAATTCTGTTCTGCCTCGGAAATAAACTAGACGATCTACTAGATGTTTGCATCTCAGATCTCTTTTCCTGAAAATCATCTGCGTGTCATTTGAATGACCAGAATGGCTGCCATGCTAAGACTACAATTTAGGAATTTCTTTTGCCTGAGAACATTTAGGCAGGGACAATACTATATTTTGCAGCTGTGTTGCCTCCAAGTTTCTAACAAACCTGTTTATGGTGACCAGGGCTGCACAGCTGCCTCATTAGTGAGGGAAGAAATTGTCCATCCCAGATGACAACCAGGCAAAGCCACATCTGTGAGGGGCACATACTGTCTTTGACCTAGCAACCCAGGTGCAGGTGACCCCACAAGTCTTTGGATACCTGCCCAAGGGCAGCCCAAACTTGATCATGATCATGAGCCCTTGGGGAGAAGACTCCATGTTTTGAGTAGGGAGAAGATGTAAAAGAAATTTTCTGCCCAGAAAAGACAGTCTCTCCAGAAAGGAGGATCTGGCGGTCTGCCTCTGTCAAAACAGCTGGCTCCGAATGATCATTGCCGATATTGCAGCTTAGCTGGCCAAACATCTGCACTTTCTGCTGCAGTGAAATGCAAAGTTACTCTACTTTTTCCAGAGGAAGACAGCCATGGCCTGTGAACGGTTGCAGCACGCCTGAGGCGTGGAGATGTGCCTTGCTGTGCTAGAGGTTCAGACTGTGCAGCAAGTAACAGATGATCACAGGGCGATAACAGAAGAACACACAAGCCTGAACTTGCTGGATCAAGTATTTTGATGCACGTGGAAAACATTGCCATTTGCTTGAGGCATCTCCTGAAGATCGCCCATGCTGGAAATACTAGCCTTTTACTGAAGTTTTCTTTTCTGTTTCTTAGTGATTCTTACAGAGGGTACTGAATTAGAATTCTGAGTGCCCTTTCATCTTTTCTTTGAAATAAAAGAAGTTGTTTGGCATACTTTTTGGAGCAGATCCATTTGTTTTGATCATGGCTAGAATTAAAGGAGTACAAATACTTGCCTAGAGTCACATGCGTCCTTTTGTTGATTTGTTGGGTGAAAGACTGGAGACTTTTTCTGCCTTAATAAGGACACCTGGATAGAATGCTGGCTCTGCACCCGATAAATCTCTCCAAACTGCCACAGGTGAAATGAAATGTTAATGTTCCTTTCAGTTATTAATTTGAGAAATTTAAATAGATCCTGTTGGAAATGTAGGGCACTAACAATAAAGCATTTTAATATACGTGTAGTGGGGTTTTTTTGTTCAGTTACTAAAAAACTGCATTTTAAAAGCTGCTTATATATTGGAATGAAGAGGTAATTCTTTTCATAAATTGGAGACACTGCACCACAGACTTTCCAGACTTCATTTTATGATGCAAATCAATTTTAATTGTAGAAAACATAAATGCAGATAAGCAAAAGGAAAAGAAAAACCCAAAACCTCCCGTGATCCTACCACCCAGAGACAGACACATCAACACTGTGTTCTTTCAGACTTTTTCCTTACTCATATTTTTTTCCTCTAATGGACATTTTATACAAACAATCGGAAAACTGCTATCCTCATTTCCCGAACATAATACATTTCAATAAATATAAACCCACAGCACCATTTTTAATGGTCATGTAGCATCTCATTATAGGAATGTACCATAATTTATTTAAAGAATTTCCATTCGCCGGGTGTTCATCCTGTTTCCAATTTCATAGTAATCCAAAGAAAGATATTGTTTATGTATGTCTTTGTATTATTGCCTGATTTTTTTCTTTACTTTATATATTAATATATGAAATTTAAACCAGTGTCCCTCATCTCTTCAAGAAAAAGCTTTTGAGCCCTTGATTTTCAGGCAGTTACGATTTTTACCTTGATTTTAGGTGTACGAGCACCAAGATGGCAGCAAATCGCTGAAGCTGGGTGACTTTGGACTGGCCACCATTGTAGACGGCCCCCTGTACACGGTGTGTGGCACCCCGACGTACGTGGCTCCGGAAATCATTGCAGAGACTGGGTGAGTGCTTCTCTCCCGTTTAAGTACAACGCTTGCAAAAGAACTAGCCTGCCTCAAGAATAGGAAAACTGGTACCATTCTGTCCCATTCAGACAGAATTAGCTATCAGGTTTCTTTCACTCCTTTTTAAATTTTATTTTATTTTTTAACTTTTACGGTAGGAACCATTTTCTCTGTCTTCCCGATCAAGTTGCCAATTACTGCAATCTTGTGTAAGACTTCCATTTGGCCTTTATTAAAGATAGAACAGAAGTTATTAACCTCAGAGTAGAAAATGTTCGGACTAACAGAAACACACAACGATGGTAATTAACTCGCATTTGGAGATAAAAGAAACAGACACCGCTGTGTACAATGATTACAGTCTACTGTGGTTATTTCTCTCAGCTGCCCTCTTCCTCCAGTCTCAGTCTCCTCTTGTCCCTCTTGGGGACCCATCCATTTTCTGTGGGGTGCAAACACCCTTAGGCATCAGAGGACCACTGGGAATTTGCTGGGTTTTGTGTGCAGAATCAGATGAATGAAAATCTCCACCCTGGGAAGCAGGGAGAAGGCGGGGTAGCCTCTTCCTCACTAAGCACCTGCTGTATGCCAGCCCTTAAACTCATTTATGTACTTCTTTCTCCAGTAGATGGTACTATTCCCATTTTACACTTGAATAAACTGAGACTCTGGTCATTTAAGTACCGTGTCAGCGCATGACTAGTTAGTGGCTGAGTCAAGATTTGAACTCAGGTCAGCCTGAGTCAATGGCTCTTTGAGTAAAGAGCCCTGTTTCTCAAAGAGCCATAGATAGGGCTCTGAAGTGCTGTCCCTAAGCAGAAGGCATGGGGAGGGCAGGGTGGCCAGGGGACGCAGCCCTTTTTTTGCTTTTCATTAGCAGTTTCAGCCCACACCTGGGGATCGAGGTGGCACCATCCCTGTGGCTCAGTAGCGAGAGTTTTGTTGCTTGTACTGTAGACCACAAGGGCGGGAATACAGAACACATGAGAACAGAATCCCACTAGGGAAATCCCCAAGTGAGATGAGAGAGAATGAGGACTTTTCTATTCTTCAAAATTGGACTGAGTTGGGAGCCCACCTCTGTAGACTTGCCTAACCTCCCTCAGACGGCGCTGCCTTGGCACGGCCATGCTTTCTACTGGGACATCCCATGACAGGGCTGGGAGGGAGTGGTGTGGGGCAGAAAGAGAATTTGGCGGTTTCCTAAAGACCTCGGCTGGAGCCCAGCTCTGCCACTGACTGGTTATGTGATCTTGAGCAAAATTACCCCTCTCAACCTCAGTTTTCTCTTCTGTAAAATAGGTAGGCAATGCTCGTCCCATCCAATCTGCAGAGTTGTTGGGAAAACAAAATAATGTATGGCAATGCTTTATAAATTGGAAAATATTCTCTAAGTAATTATTATTCCAAAAGTTAGGGAGTTAGATCGTCTCAAGGGTCCTCCCCTACCTCAAATAATAAACCTTTTTGCTGAAACCCTTTGCTTATTGATATTTGCATACAAGCCCAGGCATGCTTTACTTTGATTTTTATTCATGTGCCTTAGTCTTTTTAAAAATGGTTATTATATTTTTATTCTTTCCTCAAACCCTGTTTAGCCTGTGGGTTTTAGTTTAGTGTTTGTCATTAGGTTTTTTATTTTGTTTGATTTTATTGTTGGTTTGGAATAGAAGAATCATCAATTTTACCATGTCCCGTAATTTGTCCTGGGCTGACTTTGCTAACTAACTGTAACATCACTTATTTTTCCAGATACGGCCTCAAGGTGGACATCTGGGCAGCTGGTGTGATCACTTACATCCTGCTGTGTGGCTTCCCCCCATTCCGTGGGTACGGGCGACAACCCTCTATTCAGCGCCAGCAAAGCATTTCTCTTTTCTCTGAATGATCCATCCTCCCTTCTTGCACAAAGGAGCCTGGAGCAGGAAAAGAACACAAGAACTTCACTTGCAAGCCCTGTTATTTTTTCCATGTTGTGCTTGCTCATTTATATGCCTCCCATAAATTTTCCTCCTATAGTTTAAAAACTCATTCCTTCTTAATTTACCAAAACGGTTCCATATTGACATTTTCAATTGCTTAAAAACACACATTTTACACACGTACGGGGAGAGGAGGGGCCTCATCCAGTGCCTAAGATGAAGAGAAATATGCTGAGTTGACATCTTAGCGCTGTGTTTTCCTTGTTGTTCACCTAAACAGAAGCGGTGATGACCAGGAGGTGCTTTTTGATCAGATTTTGATGGGGCAAGTGGACTTTCCTTCTCCGTATTGGGATAATGTTTCCGATTCTGCAAAGGTAGGTTTTCAGTGCCTTCCTCTTGCGTATAGCCTGTGTGACTTAACAGAGTTAGCGATTCCAAATCATTGTGTGCGAAGAGTCTCATGCCATCATACATAGGATTTCTGTGCACATTTTAGTCGTCATTACTAGGTTTTCTAAGACCTCACAGTCTTAAGTCATCTGTTCATAGCCATCCCAACAAGGGCTTACACCTCACTGGCCGCACCTCCGTCTGTCGTCACCCCAGTGACATTGCTGTGTCTTGCTGTGCCCACCCTTGCCAAGCTGAGCCCACCTCCGATTTCTGTAGGGCTTATTGCTTCACCTGCCTCAGGTCTTGACTTAATATCATCTTCTCGGCGAAGCCTTCCCAGGCCATCCTGTTTCCAATTGCAGCTCTTAAACCCTGCCTGGCTTGCCTTAGCCTCCTTCTCTCCTTTATTTTTCTCTGTGGCTCCTAACACCCTGATGCCCATCTGGTATCCCATCTAACTACCTGTCTATATCTATCTACCTCTCTAGAGAAACAGATAAATATAGATAGGTGGGTAGGTCTTATTTGTGGAGTTTATTTCCAAACTGTCCCCACTAGAATGCAAACTCTGTGAAGGCAAGAATTTTTGTCTGTTTTGTTCATTGCTGTATCATCAGCGCCTAAATTATGACAGTGCCTAACTGGTGCTCAATGCATATTGAATAAATGAATAAATAAAATATCAATGGGTGAATCAATCAGTCGATCAAACGGAAGAACGCTTAACTTCAACGTAAGTTGGAATGATCAAGAAAGATTTTATGGGACGCTATGATTTAAGTTGAACCTTGAAAGACAGCCAGGATTTGGAGGCGGGGGGGGAACGGGGCATATGGTTTTTATCCACTAAACTAAGCAGTCAACCTCCAAGATGGATGGTGGTGATGACTGCACAGCAGTGCGAATGCACCGAATGCCACTGGACTGTGTGCGCTTAAAAGTGGTTAAAGTGGTAAATTCTGTGTATATTTTACCACATTGAAAAAATGGTCGTAATAGGTCAACCTCTAAGAAAACTATACAAATCTTACATTGAGATATTAGTAGACCTTGGAAAAGAAAAGGAAAACCTCTTAATTGGTGTCTTTTAAATTTCTATCATACCTTCAAGTGCTGACTTAAATTTTTGAAAATGTGATGTTGAGAAGTAATTATCTTTTGGCGGCTCAATGTGTCTGTCTTTCCTCTTGCCCGAGTGTGAGTTCCATTTCAAACCCACCCCCTTAGACCTGACCACTTTGCATAGAAAATGATGTGTACTGAGTGCAAGTCTCTCATTTTCTTCAACTGTCCGTGAATCTGCCTCGGGACGTAGGGAAATGTATGAAATTGAAGGAAGTGTCAGAGGAAAGGCACAGGTGCAAGGAGAGGGGGTGACGCAGGTGCAGGGGTCAAGGTGGAGGTGTTGCCAGTGGGCAGGCGCTTCTGGAACCTGTCCCGCTGTCGGTGCTGAGGGCTTACCTGAGGGCTTGCAGGTAGGACCATCTCCCACCCTGCACGGCGCCTGGCACAGGGCACCACACACAGTAGTTGCTTTAGTAAGTCCTAGTCCAAGTTAGAAAGTACATGAAGAAAGCTAGAGTGGACTCTATACAGCAGAGAAAATAAATCACTCCCATCCCAAGAGGTACTAGCGCCTAGGAACTTGATAATGCAGAGCTAACCTTTTTGTTACTTAGGAACGTCTAATCCAAAGTGGACAAAGGTACGGCAAACACATCACTGAGACCAAAGCTGTGCCTTCCTGGTCCAAATCAATTTGAGCTCATGGGGAAGTTTCCTTAATTTCAGGATCATCAAATTATTTACCTCTTAATAGTTCTATTTTCTTTGTGTTGATTAGTCTGGAAAATTTTGAAGCAGTTTTAATACATTTCCTTGGAATTCTTTGGTTACTAAAAGATAGTTCTCTCTCTTTTACCAACTACTTGTTGGCAATTCTATGTCTTTCCTCATTCCTTTCTTTCAAACCTAAATATGCTGTCTCGAAATTTGAAACAAAAAACTTCTTTTTTCTTTCAGCTGACAAAATGAAAATTTAATTAAAGTATCTTAAAAATGTGACTTCGGTGTTAAACTAATTAAGAAATCTGTCTTAAAAGTGCACAATCCTAGACAAAAAAGGAATAATCTATAATTAGTTCATAATTTATAATATATAATTTATAATAATTCTTTAACTTGTATAATTTGTTCCTTTCCTACTAAAAACATTTTAATGAAATTGACTTTAATATTAATTTGATTTTTCAATCACCCACAAGCTATATATTTATAATTCCAAATGTTCACCTTTCCTTTAACTTTTGAAGGTGTCATTCAGGGAGCCACAGGTAAGTGGAGTTGATATATTTAAGATTTAGAGCCTTTACAAATGCCTTTCCAAAGTAAAAGAACTCCTGCATTTGTAAATGCCCAGCTTTTCACCTTAAAAGTTACATAAATGGAATCTAATGTTCCCCTCCACAGGGGCTCATCACCATGATGCTGTTGGTGGATGTCGATCAGCGATTCTCCGCCCTGCAGGTCCTCGAGCATCCCTGGGTCAACGTAAGTGACTGGCTCCCTTCCCTGTCTTCACTTCTACCGCTCCCTTTAAAAATCATCTGCAGATTTTTTAATTCTGTCACCTCCTTTTTAAAGTGCTGTGTTTGGGTTTGTTCCTCCTCTTGAAATGCGTCAGGACAGTCACAGGATCTTTGACTTGTTCCGTGAGGGCGTCAGATGGACCCGTTTCGTATGACTCTGTTGGGACGGCCTTCTGACTGCCCTCCGGGCCACCACCTGCTTTCTGTGGTCCAGATTAGAGCTGGATAACCGTCCATCAGGCAGAGCAGACTTTCTGAGTCAGTGCTGCTTTTGTGTCATTTCTACCAAAAGTTCAGGTGACCTAAGGGCTTCTGCACACACCTTGGAGAGCTCCAGTGCAGCGCTGCTCACACCTGAGTGTGCTCACAGGTTTTGGAGACCTTGTTAAAATGCAGATTCGAATGCAGTAGGTTGGAGGCTCTGCATTTCTCAAAGCTCCCAGGTGCTGCTGCTGTGGCTGCATCTGGGAGCTTTGAGTAGCAGGGTCTAGTGGTATTTCTCCAGAGCAGAGTCATTAATTTTTACCCCTGTATCTCTCTACAACTGATGGATAAGAGGTTTTTGATTGATAATATTAATAGTGAATACTAATGGAGTGCTTAACTTCTAGAAGCTGTTGGCACCATTTTCAGCACTGTGCATACATTAGCTGCCTTGTGTTTGTATTGGTTGTGTTCTTCCAACAACTGTATAACTTTATAACCTAGTCACTTCGTAATCCCCGTAGATAGATGTGGGGGCTCCATAGGTAGGTTTCATGGTTCTTTCTGCCAGAATAGAAGACAGATTTGGATATAGATACGGACATGGGCATGGACACAGAGATGGACAATTATTAAATTGTCAGCTCATTGACATAAAAGTTGCCAGCCTTCCTACTACGCTGAATGATCGGGCTGTACGTTGCAGACAACAAAGTGTTTCCTTTCTCTGAATTATCACCTTGTTGAGTAGTCAAGTGGTTCTTTTCCAAAATAATTAATTATTAAGGACAAGGAGTGATTGAAAGCACAGTCAACACAGGAAGCGACAAGAGCTTGGGATCTTGGTCATGTTCTGCCACTCTATGGCCATGGATCTAGGTTCCAGCACTTTACGTGTCTGAGTGTGATCTTCATGCTGCAGTGGGAGGTCACATTTATGTGACAGGAGAATAGATGTGAGTATGAGCGTGTAGAGATGTGCAGCTGAGGTTTAAGTCTTTTAACGTGGCAGAGTTTCTCAACTCGTATACAGATGTGCCAAGGTGTTAATCCCCTCAGCCCCTGGGATAGTGGGGCAGGGCAGCCACCATCTAGGAGTGGTTCCTCCCAGCCCCAGTGACTTTGCATTTTCTCCATGGTGCTAAGCAAAAATTATGCTTTTCTATGAGGCGGGAAAGATTAGGAAACATCTTATTCGAGCCTAATAACAAGCCTACAAGATAGGCACGGTGGATATTTTCATACCCATTTTACAGATAAGGAGACTGAGGCTATGGGTGGTGATTTGTCCAAAGTAGCCAAGCTTACACTTGAGCCAGAATTTGCAGCTAGGTATCCTCACTCCAAGCCCAGATGCTTGAAAGTCCTATGCACCACACTACATCTACCCTCCCTTTGTTCTACATGAAAGCACGTAATATTTTAAAAGGGTGCAATATTACATTGTCATCATTCTAATGATTGTTAATACAAGTTAGCAACCTTTCCAAACTAACCTACCTGGGTCATGGTGCCTTTTCCTCAGATGTGCAGGGTGGAAGAGGCACAGGCCAGCTGCAGGCTGTCTCGGTGGCAGCAGTTGTCTTGGTGACTGATCTACATGAGCTGATGAAAAGCCAGCCAGTGGTCCACAAACTGTCAAATTGCATGATAATCCTGGCAAGAATGGGACAGGGTGACCACACAGAAGAAACTGGAAAATCTGAATTGGAAATGTGGCCCTCAAAAGGCTCCTAAGGAGCCATAGAGGAAAGAGATTCATAGATGACAAGTAACCATTGTAGATTGCTAAATACGGTTTTATCAGAGGACCACTGCCTGCCAGCCCTGTCCCTCCAGGAACAATGTCTGATACAACCAGACAGTCACAGGGCGGTGAGAAGGGCTGCCCCAGCCCACCTCCGTGGGGAAGCTATCATGGAAGGCTTCCCTGAGAAGGAAATGCCAGAGCTCAATCCTGGAGAAGATGGGGAAGGAGTCAGCTCCGGCAGGGTATGGGGTGTCTGCTAGAAGATAACTTCATGAATGTGAGCAAACGTGTCTACACACAGGCAGGGTCTGCGGTGCTGTTGGAAACAGCATAAACCCTTCCCCTGATTCCGAGTCAAATGGCCTTATATTAAGAATATCCTGACTCAACTGGGGTAAAGAAACAAAATGAAGAAGCCTTCTGCTGTTACCTGTGAAAAACTATGTTGCTTATTTTCCTAGGGTAGCACATACATGTCTCAGCCCTAACTTTCTGCCTTCTCAACCTGCTTTGTACACATTTTTACACACTTTGCTGACAATCAGGTTCCACGGCTCCCTCTGGAACGTGGACTTCTGCTATCACTTCAGTGTTCCCTCTCAGATTTCTTAAAAACATTTCCCAAAAGCCGGGATAGCATTTAAGTAATCATCTAGGAGATTCAAAACTAAAAAAGAAAAAATACCCTTTATGTAATTCAAAAAGACTTTACGTTCTAAAGGAAAAATATATATACATTGGTTCCGGCAAAAACTTTTTAAAACTGGATGGATCAAGTAATTGCTTAATTTTTGAAGTATTTTTTTATATAGTAACTAAATCAGAAAACTGATTATTTTCTTTGTTTCAAACTAATATATGAAAAAAGTAAGGTTTCACAACCAGCATTCAGTATTTGTCAAGGGCTCTGAGTACAACAAAGGAGCAAACAAGCAATCGAAATAAATAAACTAGGAACTTAAAAGGATATCCATTTAACGAGACATTTTGCATTTGGCAATCAAATTATATCTGATCACCACATAAGACGCTACCTAAGGGGGAGAAAAGTAATAATAATTATGTGAACCCTAAGGAAGTTGTCAGAAAGCTCTTCCTGTGCTCTCATTAGTTCTAATTTTCTCCATTGCTTATACAATGACCTTTTCACCTGGCACACTTGGAATTGAAAGGGCAGTCTCTTAAGAAACAGAGAGCAGAGAGAAGAGCATAAGGGCAATAGAATAAAAAAGAAAGAATCTAGTCAGCACAAGTCACTTGTTTTAACCTCACTCCAGGAGTGTCTGCTAAGCACACATTTATTTTTCATATACTCCGGGTACGAACCCCCCTGTGCTCCTTGGCATCCTTGTCTTCTGTCCTGTTGCTGGAAGAATCCAATGAGCCAGGCGAACAAAGGCATTGTCTGTATGCAGCCACATGTCTAGGAGAAGGATGTGGATTCCTGGAAGGAGCAACTGCTCACCCACCTGCATGACCTTGGGCAAGTCATTTCTCTCCTTTGAACCTGTTTTCCTGTCTGTGAAATGGAGAAAATAAGATTGCCCTCTCCGCTTGTTATGAGGCTGGAGAGAGGGATCATATATTCGAAAGGCCTGAGAGGACAGTCCTAAGCCCTAGCACCTTATAAGTACTTAATGCATATTTGGTGAATTTGAGTCTGAGCAAGACAACAAGTCTATCATCCATTGCTACGTGCTGACAAAACGTACGTACGTTGTGTATGAGAAGCTTGATTAAGGAAGAAAGACTCTCATCCAAAAAAAATGACCCTGTTTGTGTGCCACGATCCATGTAGATAATGCATGTGTCACCAGCTCCAGTGTCTTCTCCAGTATCACAGCTACTTCCTTTAATGTAGTTGTAGAACTGTCCCAGCTAAGTTTATTTACCTTACTACCCACCTAGTGGAGAAATATGACTTAGGCACACATATTATAAGAATGGCACTTTGGGAGGCCAAGGTGGAAGGATCACTTGAGGCCAGGAGTTTGAAACTAGCCTGGACGACATAGCAAGACCCTGTTTCTACAAAAAGTAATGATAAAAAAAAATTAGCCAGGCATAGTGGTATGCATCTGTAGTGACTTGGGAGATTGAGAGGGGAGGATCTCTTGAGCCCAGGAGTTCGAGGTTACAGTGAGCTATCATCACACCACTGCACTCCAGCCTGGGCAACAGGATGCTGTCTAAGAAAAGAAAAAGAAAAAGAATGGAATAGGCAATGATCTATTTTGATCATTCCAAAGCCCAGGAGAGGGTGGAGTCACTTTCCCCCAAAATGATGCTTTATTGATAGAAAACGTAGGTTAGTGAGAAGTTCATAAACTGAATTGACATTTTCAAAAAAAATTTCTTATTTGTAATTAGAATCAAACGATTATTATTATAATATTTCAAACATATATTGCTATCACTACATTTTTATATTCCAAATATTGCCCTACCTTATCGCATGTTATTCTCCTGCTACTCTAGGATGCTATCATTTTACCCAATCTGTGTTTTACCTCAAATTATTTTGCCGATTTCACCAATGACGAAACTGAGGCTCAAAGGAGTCTGGCAGGAAGCTCGGTGGAGTCTTTCTCACAAGGTCTGAGGCCCGGGGTTTGGCCCCCCGAGATTCTGGTTTAATGGGCTGCACCAGCAGCATCTGGAAATCAGGACTTTTAAAAGCTCCCAGATGATTATAATGTGAGACCAAGTCTGAGAACCTTTGTCTTGGCGGAAGGGACTGGTTTAAAGAAGACAAGTTTAGATATTTAGCCAGTTCAAGACTTTCCATCACCTTCCTGGCCTGTACATCTTATTTTACCACCTTTATCCCACCTACTTGCTCTTTTGGAAAGATACTGCTAAGCCAAGATACTGAACAAGGAAAAACAATAAGAGAAAGAAGAAAAATCAGGAGCCTGGATAATCTCCCAGGGTATTTCATGCCGACTAATAAAAATCAGCCCTACCTACACAGAAATATGTATGGATTCATCTTATTGTGCTGGTAGAATTTGTTAGAAATTTAGGGAAGCCCAAGGACACTAGAGTAATATATAAACCACTGATCTATATTCATAAATTGTAAATGATGCCATGGAATTTCACTTTCCATGTGGGCATCGTACCCTCTCCTTGCTCCAAAGTAGATCTTGATCTACTTCATGTTTCCTCCCCAAGTACAGCGTGAGCTGCGGACAGGGAGTCGCAGGGCTGTGCTGGAGAGAGTCTCAGGGACTGGGGTGCTGTGCAGCTGGGGGTAGTTACCAGGAGTCAAGGACAGAACAATGGCATGTGAAATGGAACTGCTATTGAAAAGTACTCTAATGGATTTGGAATTGTTTAAAACTAAATTAGAATACTCTGGCAGTAAACCACTCAAGATTGCCCTGCTTCTCATAAATTTACAAATATTACTAATAAGAGGATCTGGCAATGAATAGCCTGAAAACCAGATCCATGATTCAAAAATAAAATTCCACAAGTGGGGGAGGATTTGCTAAAGCATTACCCCTGGAATGGTTTCCTGGAGGAAAGCAGGGAATTCACTCCATGGAGTGACTTCACATTCCAGCCCCCACAAGCCTCCGCAGAGCCCTGCCCCAGAAACCCCTAGAAACATGGAGATTGGGAGGTGAGGTCTCCTACAGACAGCGGTGAGAGTTCATTTTCCATTTTGCAAACTAATTTTGGTCTTGTCAGTTGCAATGCTCTGCCAAGTGGTGGATGGGAATTTCTGAATCAAAAACCGCTAACCTCAAACCACAACCAGCCTGTGTCAAACTTCAGAAACTACTCCAAAACCAGAACGTATGGTAATAATACTGTAACTATTTGTAAAATACTGCCAGGTTTGTCACGTTTAGAAAATTCGTAGCACATTTTTGGCACATAATCTATTCTGAATAATGGTGATAAAGATGTATATATAAAAATGTATGTTTTTAATGGCCCTATTTATTTTATTGATGCATGACAGTAAG
This sequence comes from Avahi laniger, assembly GCA_963575035.1. Classification (NCBI taxonomy): domain Eukaryota; kingdom Metazoa; phylum Chordata; class Mammalia; order Primates; family Indriidae; genus Avahi; species Avahi laniger. Next base: position 107 of record CAUYSK010091321.1, on the reverse strand, counting down.
TTAGCTAAATCTCCATCATCAATCTGTTGGGCTCAGGTAGAGATTAGATCCCTGCAAAGCCAGTTGTTTAGGTCTTTTAATCCAATTATGCTGAAAGTCTTCAAAAT